>JACEII010000035.1:3118101-3157302 GCA_014332785.1 Antheraea mylitta
ATTGAAAGATCTTTTCAATTTGGACTAATAATACTTCCTGAGATTACCCCCTACAACGTCACAAACTCACAAATTTTACCTTTATTAGTATAGATTAATCGCGAATGTTCTGAACATTTTCACATTGTTAATAAACGAATAATAGTTATAAATTGCAGTATTTTATAGTTGGAAAAGTTCTCCTATTACTTATAATATCACATGATTAGATATCACAGGGTTTCGAGGTTCATAATATAATCATGATTCGATTTATTTATCTGCGTTGTACTTACTACGTACTTGTATTGTTATTGTTTAATGTTAATTTTCAGTGGTGCCATGGAGCAGTGGTATAATTTTGTACCAAATTAATATTTACTAGAGACAGTTATTGTGGGTCAAAATCAAACAATAATTCGAATTTAAAATTCAACACATGAATTATTAATTCGTTTGATTATAACTTCACTCTACTAATGAATGTTTATTTATTCTATACTTTTATTAGTTAAGTAATTCGACACTAATGGCTCAGGTCTCGAGTTATTTTTGTCGAAAATCTATGGCACCATATAATATCACAGTAATTAAGTAATACTTTTTCTCTATTTATACACTTCTTTCTACTTCAATATGACAGTGGCAAATGCTACACCAGTGTCATATCGGAGTGCGTTTTTTTCATATATTTTCACATCTGCACTACATTCCTGTATGTAATAAAAAAATACAGTAGTGGAAAATTTTACTATATAACTCTCACTGTTTCACTATTTTTAATTTTTAAACTATAGTAATAATGTATAGGTTAAGTAGTATCTCGATATAATATTGTAATATTTTTTCATATTTCTTACAGAAATTTATAATATTTTGAGTGTTTCCTTATTTTAGAGATTGATAAAATGAGTTGCAGATTTATATTCGATGGATATTCTCAACGGTAGATCACACTAGTATTACTTTCTGCTTTATTGATTTAGTACGAATCATAATCGATAACAAAGAAAAATGAATCATCAAATAGAATTAAAGTGTTCGAGGTAAAAAATCACAAAAAAAAACATAATTGAGTCCCACTTGACATTTCATAAATAATCGATATTTTTAAATATTTACATTACGTGTATATTTTTAACTCAAATTTGTCATACGCATTATTCATACTTCTCTATAAAATTCATGCTTTATTGTTGCTAGGAAATCGATCATTACTATATCTATCATTCGATTAAATTGATTTAGTTAACGTTACTTATCGATTTGAGTTATATAACTTATTTCATTATTTTTATAAACAGTTTATTGCTGTTTAAATATTTACAACTAATATATATTTAATGTTTACTTAAATCTTTTCCTTATCTAAGATAATCTAATAATATAGAATATAAAATTTAACTGAAATAATTTCAAACGATCAATGTCAAAAGAACGGACAAAAACATAATTCCTATCACCAGGTTTTTAGCTGAAGCGTAAATTCGACTCGAATTATTATTATCCAGAGATATCTCTTCAAATGTATTCGACTAAAATTGTTATCAGGATTTAGGAAACTATCGTCTACGCTCACTATACAGTAGACGGAGATGGCTGAGATTATAATGTAGGTGTAATAATAAATGAATATATATTTATTATCGAAAATTAGCACTATTATCAACTCTAGATTTATATGCCAGTTTACTAATTAATGACGTCATAATTCATAGTGAAACATATTACTGGCAATAAAGTATAATGTTAAATTATATGTTTTTAGTCGAAATTTTGTTGCTATTGAAGTTTTCATACATTTTATTGCGTTGAAATCAAAGCAAATAATTTTATAATAGAATAATTAAGTGCATAATTTTACTTCAAGTTTTATTTTATAGAATAATTAAATTTTCTGTTACAAAATGTTGCCGTTTTGTATATATACATATTTTATGTTAAGTTTTATGTAGAGTACAATACGTTTTCACTCTTCAAAAGCATTCGTAGTGTCATTTGTTTGTCTTTATCATCGTCTCCAAAGACAATCTAAAATAACAGAACCATAGATAAGTACTTGATTGTTTTTATGATTTCTTTATCAAAAATAGTAACAAATTATATTCAATGATTTTGTTTTTTAAGTGTGAAAACGTAAAAACTTATATATCAAGTTGATATTATTGCATTGTTGATTTTCAGGCATTTTTAATTAATTAAAAATTTTGATGTTTGTACAAATTATTACTTATAATATAATTAAATTTGTCTGAGTTATCTTAAATATTAGAAGTGTTGTTCTTTTAATATGCGAAGATTACAAATCTTAATTGTATATTTAAATTATCTCCAGATTAAACATGATACCTTAATCCAGAACATTCCATTTAGTTATTTTGTATATTATTTATTGGAAATAATTTATGAACTAAGTATTACGAAGTGTTGTTGTTTTATCTGAGGGTATATTTATTTCATATTTAAGTTACTAGTAATGTATTGTATTGTTTGTATTAATTTAAAGTACAATATTTCCAAAGTTATTTCCTTGTGGTTTTATGCTCATACTAATCAGTTATAAATAGGTACAAATAATGCAAATTACGTAGAAAGAAACATTTAATCGTAACAAAGTTTAAATATAAAATCACATGAAATATTTCGAATAATATAACCCATATTATACTATAAAAATAACAATCATTTATATCTAGGTAATATTGTGATGGTTCCAGCTGATTTTGAATTATCAATCTGTATTGTCAATTCAACTTGAATCATTCACTTCAATGATAATGCAAATGAAATATTACCTTTGACTATAAAATAACGGATTATAGTTTTTGTCAAGAAGAACTAAAGATGACTGAAGTAAAATCTTATTATAACTGTTAAAATTGAATAAATCGCACAAAATATTCCATTGTTTCATTTAATTACCTTTTTCTAAATATACTGTTCTCACTAATTCTTTTTCTACATTTTTTTCTTATTACCACCCCATTTGAAGGAAGAGCTATTATATATATTATATTTCCCGTATATACTACGCAATGGAATGTACATCTGCCGGGCAAATAGCCGTTAATCTGTGAAGACCACAGAACATAACATAACGTGTAAAAAACAGCATCGTTATTCGATGGTTCTGCAATAAATAAATAAAATAAATAACGGATAATTTTAAATATGTGGTAAATAACAGTGTGTTGTGATATATTTTTTTTCTCTTTGAATTGAAAACGCTGTTGACCTGGGATGGTCTTCACAGCTTCACCAAACTATTGAGGCGAGCGCTAAAGGCACTCAGCCGATATGGGTTGTTTGGGCGACTAACTCAAGGGTGCACGGCACATCTCGGCTTGGGCTGTCGCCTGTTTTGTGCAAAAATCGGGACCTATCTGGGCTAACCTAAGCTAAGCTATGTAGATATACGTATATGAGTTATGAAACATGCATGTACACCAAGCATGCGTGCCTCAACAACTCCTATATGTATTTTGTGTGGGAAAAATTCCTCTAAACTATATAGGATATGATAGGATAAGGAAAAATAAGGGCAGAACTCCCTGTCGTTCATTTCTCTGAAAAAGAAAAACAGTGTGTAAGCGTGTAGGCGTGCACGTGTGTATAGGTAATGTGTGTGATGTTGTAGCAGTGATGTAAGGTTTTGTGTCACTGTATCGCGTGAGCAGCGTACTCAAGGGCTCCACGCCGAGGGAACGGACCTAGGCTTGAGCCGCTGCCGAGGGGGGCCTAATCTCGTATAATATTTTCTGTTTTTAATACGTAGTTTGCTGTTATTCTTAGTAGAGACATACATTAAGATGTCTATTCGATGTAGACATCGAATCGACACTGACGTTATTCCATTTGTCAATTCATAAAAATGAATTATTTGCTGTATGTTAATCCAGTTTTTCTCCTATACCCTTAAATGGTTACTTTCCATATGGTTTCTTACTGTGCTGTGATTTTCGCATCTCGATTCTCTGATCCATATCGACGTCTGCGTAGACGAGGTCGTAAAGAAGAGTGGGTGATATGACGAAGGGTGTTTTGTGTAGCTTGTGACCCACGAATATCCTTGAAACTCAAGGGGAAAGTGTATAAAACTATTATAAGAACAGTCATGTTGTACGCATTTGAGTTCTGGGCGACGAAAACAACGGATGAGAGAAAACTACATGTAGTAGAGACGCGAATGTTAAGGTGGACGTGTGGTGTAACTAGAATAGACAAGAATAAAAATGAATATATCAGAGGGAGTTTGAAAGTAGCACCAGTGACAGAGAAGTTCAGGAGTAACGTTAAAATGGTATGGGCATCATGAGGAGAGATGAAGACCGGTAACTAGAAAAGCTTTAAGTATGATAATGTATGGATATAGGAGTACAGGAAGACCGAAAATGGTATGAATGGATTGTGTGAAAAATTATGTGTGTAAAAGTTACGAATACTGATAACATCTGATAGGTGAGAATGGAATAGGAAAACATGTTATGCCGTTCCTACTTAGGTGGGATATGGGTAAGAAGATAATAATGATGCTACCATTAATAAAGCAGACGTTTGTAGTTACAGAAAATGCAGCATCCTTCCTGCGGCTCTAGGATTGTACATATACGATTTACAACATCGAATATTTTAGAGTAATACAGTTTAATAACAGAAAGATATCCAACCACCGACCATAGACTATTAGACGTACAGGTACCACCGACTGTGCCTCACCTAGCGGGATAAATAAGCAGTGCACCGGCCCATTTATTCGGTATTTCGTTCAAAACTGTTATTTTGATATTACAAAATGACACATGAATTTTATTATATGTATGTGTAGGTCAAAAGACACATTAAAAACTCTCCAGTTTAATAGAAATCAAATAATTTATAACTCCTTATTACAAAAGACTGTATAGTGCTATTTAAAATTATTTCTCTCTTTGTATTTTCATTTAATACTGTATATGTTCTAGATATATTTAATCTTTATCATCAGTCTCTTTCGCAATTGGTCATAGGGATATGCTCTATGGCATCTGTCATTGTTTTGCGTAATATATTTTAGTTTCGTAATATTTGACATTTCAAAAATATTAATGAATTAATTCGTGGTAATAGTAATATAATTGATATGTGAATAAATACACTAAGAAATTTTACTTGCATAGTTTCTACAACATCTCATATCACAGGATAGTGATTGCCATAGTTTTGAGGCATTTTATGAAACGAACAGTAGACGTCACGCTTCTACTAACGCTGACACGATACTGACTACTGAGATAGCCGTAGCTAACTAACTACGATTTATTAATGCGCTTTTGAAACGTTTATGACGTATCTATATATATTTGCAATATCATTGGTTTTACACGTTTTGCCTAAACATACAATATACATAATAGACTCTCATTTTTACTTGTATTTGGTAACTGCTTTTTTCGTAGGATGGTAAGTAAAAACCCAAAAAAATGTCTCCGATATCCTCTTTTATAATCTGTGATGATAAGTCAACATGACAGATTTGATTGTGACACTTGTTTGACAGTATATTTGTATTTTGTTGTGATGATAAATTTGTGGAATGTGTGATATATTTTGTAACTGATAACAAAAAAGAATGAAGGTTCTTCTTCAATAGTTATAAAATTTCACTTTGCTTTATAACTATTTTTAATTATTGAAATTATTGAAACAGTTGATACAACTATTGTGAACATGTCTCAAAGGGAGCGTCGAGCAAATGCGGGAAATCGCATGGCAAAATTATTAAACGAAGAAGAAGAAGATGATTTTTATAAAACTACGTACGGAGGCTTTCAAGATATTGATGAAGACAATGATTACGAGTAAGTACTGCATCGTAAAGGTTAATATTTGATTGTAAGTTTTAGTTTATTTACTAGTAACTAAACTCATGTTGTTATGGTAGAATTATTAATTATTTTAAGATAATACATAGCATTCTGAAGATACCCGTTTATTTTTGAGTTGAGGTATGTAATATATGAAATATTTATATAAGGTAAATATTACTTGTTAATTATCAGCCTATTTTATTTATATGGAAGATGTTCAAATTATTGGTCGGAGAATTTTATAATAGATCAATTTAGAAATGTGTACATAATAATCTCGCATAATTTCTGATAGGTGGTAGAGCCTTGCTGAAGCTATTACTGGTTTCAGCATGAATGGATCAGCTCGTCCGAGGTAGTACCACCCCTCTCACAGAAAACTGACGTGAAATAACAGTGCTTGCATTGTTGTGTTTCGTTAGGTCAGTGAGAGTGCTGGAGGCCCACCTCCCTTCCTCTTTCCCTTTCCTTCCCCTCCCTCTTTCCCATATACAGGCTGGCAACGCACTCGCGACTTCCTTGGTGTTGCTAGTGTCTATGGATGGTGGTGATCAATTAACATTACGTAACCCACCAGTTCGTTTGTCTCCTTTGATATAAAAAAAAAAAAAAACAAGATTTTCACCTCAGGCTGAAACACAGAATATTCACATATTGTGATCTTATTGTATTCTTTTACACTCCCTACCTGAACTAACACCAAGTTAAGCCCAAAATTTTTAATATATAATTATGAATAGTCTAGTCTTAGTTCAGTCAGTATATATTCCCTTTTCTAAAGAGCTGTATTGTGGTAGTTTTAATTCTCGTACATTCAATATGAATTTTTTTTTATAGGCAAGAGAAGGAAGTAGATGATGAAGTTGACTCTGATTTTGATATTGATGAGAATGATGATCCTGTCTCAGACCAAGAAGTAGAGGAAAAAACTAAAAGAAAAGTTGGAACCAAAGCATACACTGTGAGTTGTATTGTATTGATAATATTCTTTCTTGTTTTGTTTTTCAGTGTAATGCTAATTTTATGACAAACTTGATTTAATTTATTTATGTTGTCTGACACACATGCTATATTGAATTTAATTTTTTAAAATTGAAAGTATCATAGTATAAGGAAGATTCAGAATAGTTACATGATAATTTAATATTATTGGGATATGTTATGTATAAAATTTCATACTGGGAATTTCCATGCATTTATAATGTGTGTTAATTACTCATTACATTGGCATTTAAGAACTATACCGTATCTAATAAAAACTATAGAAATTTGATGCCAGTTGTTCACCCATATTTTAGTATGAGGAACATACATAACTAACATATTTTTATGAACTGTTTCCATAGGATCCAAATAGAAAAAAGAAATTGGCAGATAAAGGTAAAAGGTTAAAGAAACCTAAAGAAAACAAACCAAAAGAAGATAAACCTGAGGAAGACAAAAATAAAGATGAAAAACCAAAAGAAAAGGTTAACAACAGAGAGAAGTCAATTGACACATCGATTGGTATGAGTTGGATTTAATGTTCTTAGTTTTTATTGTTATAAATAGAATTGTTTATTTATGTAATTCAGAAATGTTAACATAACTAATTTTATATTAACAAAGAAGAACATCATTGAGATTTCTTATAGACTTAAAACTTACTTCATGTGTAATAGTTACTCTGGGCTAACATTAACTTAAGAGTTTGTTTATGTAGAAGGTAAAAATATTTTTAAATAATACATATATTCATTTATGCTCTATTTCTATTGGCGTTAAGGTGATAATATGTAGCCTTCCTCTATAAATGAGCTATCTAAAGAATTTTTCAAATGAAACAAGTAGTTCCCGAAATTAATACATTCAAGCAAACAAAAATCTTCATCTTTATAATATTAGTGTAGATTATCGATTTTCAGGACGAAAGTCAATAAGACAGAGTACTGCAGTGAAATCAGCAGAAACACAACAGAGGATAAAGATTAGGTCAGAGTTGAAAAAAAAGAAGCCAAAGAAAGTGGAAGAAAAGATGCCAACACAAGAGGAATTGTTAGAAGAAGCACTGATAACTGAAAAGGAAAATCTTAAAAGCTTAGGTACGAAAATTTTTAAAGATTATGTAGAATATAATACCTTAATTGTAACATAACATTAACACGTTTTAGATATTTCCCTACTTAAAATTAAATTTCAAAACTTTTTATGTGGTTATGGAAAACATAATATTGATTGGAACATCGGCCTATTCATTTTGTGTTTGTATTAAAGATTGGGTACTATTATCCTGTTCTTTACAGGTATTCTATAAATGTGTATAAAATGGTGCTCCTATATCTTATATTTGTTTTTATTATTAGTCATCCAAGGGTTTTTATGGACAAAATTATCAGTTACTTTACTAAAGAATTTACATTTGAATTTAAATTTTATAGTAATTATTATTTTTTTATCTTTAAGTTGGAAAGTTATAGTTTTCAGTGGGCACTACAGTATGATATAATGCCTGCCTGCAATTTCGTCTGAAGTCTTATGTAAAAAAACAGTGAATAATAAGATAACTTGAATGTATTAAATCCATTTACTTACATCAAAATTTCTCTCCTACTTAAGTCGCGTCGTCATTAAAAATACAATAACTTTTCATAGACCAATTTTATTTTAATGAAACAAAGACTACATTTTACTTCAAGATGTGCTTTTCTTAAATTTTATCACGAACAAAGTATTTTAGCAGTGACACATGTTCATAAAAACAGAGAGATATTTTTAAAACTGATTGAAATGAACCTTATTACTTATTCCTAGACACCTGCAACATTTTTTTTACATAATGTAATATATATTTTTTTTTTATCGGAGCACGACATAATGACTGCACTATGCCTGATGTTAAGCATAGTACAATCCAAAAACATCGGCAACCACCGAGAGACATTATCCATAGCCGGTCGCCGCTGTCATGCCAGCCATAATGACAAAAGTCATCCGGTACTGGATATGCATAGGCTGATCCCGAAACGCGACTCGCAGAAGCGAGTCACTATGACGGGCTTTTTCGCCATATGCAGGATGGTTGCGACCCAGTCAGGCTGTAAAACCCTACCACCCCGCTTTCGCCATTGGCTGGTTCGTTATTCAGCAGGGTGCACCACGTGCAGGTGAGGTTGGCTTGGGTGTCTCAAGTCTTAAGATGTTACTCGACACCCCTTACACCCCAAAATGTGTACAGACACCTTATATTTAAACTCTTATTATAGTAATGATTACCACCTGGCCGCTGTGTCATCTGCGTTTGTATCTCTATACACATAACTAGCAACCACCTGTGATTTATTGTATAATATTTATTGAAATACAGTTATGAGGAACCTTAATTTTCGTTTTTCTAAAGAAATAGCCGAGTTATTCTTCATAATACATTGTCTCCTCATAGTCATTGTCTTATATGTCAGTGAAAGACCCTTCAGAATTGGACCAACCATGCTGTAGATTAACAGAAAAAAAATCAGACAAAGGGACCATAAATTGAAAAATTATCCTATATATACTTCCATATCCATTAGGTGAAAAGCTATTCTTCTACCATTACAAATACTTCAATGCTATTTTAGCATTTGGCCTAGATTCGATCCCTCGGTAGGGAGCCCTTGAGTGCGTTGCTTGCTCGATACGGTGATACACAAATATACATCACTGCTACAACACTACATGATCACCCCCACACACATGCACGCCTACACGCTTACACATGAAAGTGGAAAGGTTTACTTTTTTCCCTCATCGAACTGAAAAACTCTTAATTTTCCGATAATAAATATATGGAGGAGTTGTTGAGGCGTGTATGCTTGGTACACACATATACGGTTCAACAACTCATATATATATGAATAGTTAGCTAGGTTAGCTAAGATAGGTCGCGATTTTGCATGCAACAGGCAACAGCCAAGCCGAGGTGTGCCGTGCAAAATAGGCTGAGTGCTTTAAGCGCTCGCCTTAGTAGTCCGGTGAAGCTGTTAAGACCTTGCTGGGTCAATAGCGTAGACATTTAGAGAAAAAAAAAAAAAGCATTTGCATAGTTGAACCTGTAATTATAATGGTTTATGCAACACATGCAGAGATGGTTCTGAAATGGCAGAATTTTTCACAAGTTATTAGACTTCGATTGCTATACTTTGGTCTACTAAAACAATATCTTTATAAATGTTGATGTGTAACCTATATTCATTTAAAATTTTATTAAAATCCATACTGTAGTTTTTATATGAAAAATTTAAAAATGAAGTCCATCTACCCTTGTAAAGTTTCTGGTTTAGAATATTAATATTATTTTCTTTTTGGTTTCCAGAAAGATTCGAACAGATTGAACTAGAAAGAAAAAAGATACGACCGATAAAGAAAACTATAACTGGACCTGTAATAAGGTAAACTGGATAAGTATGGGACTTAGAATTTTTAAGTTTTTAAGGTTATACTAATTGTATCTAATAATTAATTGTTTGATATATCATTTGATTAATGAATTAATATTTGTATTTATTTCATAAAAAAATAATTGTTTAATTTAGGTATCACTCCTTCGCTGTGCCTGTAACTTCTGATGCAGACGAAATTAAAGATAAAAGCTGTGTTTCATCTATACCAGATATAAACCTGAGCGATATTATAAAAAACGAAGAAGGTAACAATATTATAAGTTATACAAACATTTTTCGATCCTCAAAAAAAAAGTTTTACTAAACAAGTACATTTCAGTATAGGATATTGCATGGTTATAAGCCCAGGATATACTCAAAAGTCATATATATCACTACCGTGGACTCATTTTTCAAGCATTACGGTATTTTTTTATTTAGGTCTGATATTTTAACTTTAAGAGATTGTTGGTTTATAGCTGAATAATTACAATATTAAAAGTTACTAATTTGTTGACATATATATAGACATATAGATACTGTTCTACTGTGAACATTATCTTCTTAAATTGAAAAACTTGAATTCTATTGATTCTAAGTCATGTAGCGTTGAACTATGTTCAAAATTATGATACTATCATAAGAAGTTGTAATGTATTTAAGATTTTAAGTTATTTTAAGTCAGATGATAATATTCCAGGATTACTCTCACCAAGTAATATAGATATACCTGAACCTAAGACAGAAATTGTTGAACCTGTTGAGAAATCGGAAGAGAATGTGGAAACTAAAATGGAAATGGATGTTATCGGACCTGATGAGGAAATCAATTTGGATAACATTGCTGGGTTTGTATTTTTAGAACGCATACTAAAACTGTGCATGTATGCGTATTTGCAGACGTGTATACGTGTTTTCTTACATGCAATTGAGTTTGCATGCGTTTTTACACACGGTCACGCGTTTTTTACACACGGTCATGCGTTTTTACACACGGCCATGGGTGTTTACACACGTGCATACGTGTTTTCACACGTGTATTTGTATTTGCACACGTGTATGTGTGTTTGCATGTGACGCGCACGTTCTCTAATCTTTAACTCTTTATAAAATGCATATATGATCAGTTATGAGTTAAATGTAAAAACATTACAGAAAAGAAGAGAAACTAGCAAAAGTCATGAAGAAAAATACACAGTTCTATGAGAGGACGTTGTTATCATTCGAAAATGATATTAAAAATAAAGCATTCAAGTCTTGTTTTCCGAATACGATTCCGAAGAAGAAAAGGCAGTTGTTGTGTGCAGTCACGAAGTATGTATTTCACTTTATCTGATTTTACAATGTTTAACGCTTGTTCCCATCTACATTCATCATGTAAACTCATATAATATTAAAATACATACAAATCTAAGTGAATATCTATATTTAAGTAGCTTTCATCCGAGAGTTTGTAATTGTGAAATTTGTTTTTCTTTTTTATCTTAAGCTTATCCACATTAATTATGATTTGCAATTTTTTTTTATTGTAATTTTCCTATTATGTTTGTAAATATTACAAAATTTTTATCGAATCTAAGTTTTTTTTTGTTAAATTTTATGATTATTTCTTAATTCTTATATAAAAGCATAGTATATATGAACCATCGTGTCGGGAACACCTATCACGTTATCTATTTTGATTTCTTTATAGTATTAAAGCTCGTCAATAATTACTAAAAGAAGGAAAAAAAGAAAATTATTTGAGAAACAGATGAGGAAGCTATGCTTAACGCTTTTATACATCGATATTGAATTAATTTTCAGAAGACCAGCTCGTTATATTGATCCTGTGACTAAACTACCATACAGGAGTGTAGACGCTTTTAGAATAATACGCGAGGCTTACTACCAGCAGCTGGAGGCGAGGGGGGACCGCTCCGACCCTCAGGTGGCCGCCTGGCTGCAATGGAGGAGAGCAGACGCACCCTCCTCATACGTGCAAATACATATAAAATAAATTATCTTATTAATGACCGATGTCCTGTACATTAGTGGCCATTCAAGTATTATGGAAGCATTGCGGGGTCCTTGATTTGCTTATTTTTGATGGCATTGGGGATGAAGGGTCTGGGTATGGATTACGTCACTACGATTTATTTATTTAACCAGAACAAATTTAAAAATATTTATATAAATGTTTACGTAAGCATGGGAACCCCTTAAGAGCATTGCTTACTTTCGCTGACAAGACGGAGTGGGTGGTATGAATACCGAGAATTCTGCTTACGTAAATCTTGAACGGCCTGTTATAAGCCGAACTTGTTCATCAAATATAGTACTCAAGTACCGAAAATAATAATTCATAATATTTTATGAATAGATACATTGATCTATTTAAACATAGAGATATAATAAATAATACCGGATCTAGAAGAAGACCAACTAGAGTACCTGAGCATATAAATATACTCAAGTCTCAGATTTAGAATAAGGCCAACTGAAATACTTGACCATATAAATATACTTAAGTCTCAGATTTAGAATGAGGTCAACTAGAATACTTGAGCATATAAATAAATATACTTAAGTCTCAGATTTAGAATGAAGCCAACTAAAATGCTTGAGTATATAAATATACTTAAGTCTCAGATTTAGAATGAGGCCAACTGGAATACTTAAGTATATAAATAAGAAAAAGCCTCAGATTTAGAATGAGGCCAACTGAAATACTTGAGTATATAAATCTCATATCTAGAATTGGGTCAACGGGGTTACCTGAGCTTAGAGATATAAATAATAGTACCAAATCTAGAATGGGACGAATTGAGACATCTGAGCGTAGATATATACTTAATAGCCTCAGATCTAGAATGGGGCGAACTGGGATACCTGGGTATAGCAATATACTTAATAGCCCTAGATCTAGGATGGGGGTTACTTGGGATAACTGAACATATAGATATACTTAAGTATTAGATCTAGAACGGAACGTATTAAGATATCTCAGCATAGATATATACTTAATAGCCACAGCTCTAGAATAGGGTAAACTGAGTGCCTGCTTTGGGCAAAAATTGTAAAGGAACCCAAAGTCATAATTATTATATTTGAAATATATATTTCAACTGTGAAATAATGTTTTCAAAACGCATCTTAAGTTTGTATTTTGTATCTGTGTAGTGTTATGATATCCCCGCTAGAGAGATTCCTATAGTATATAAAATTGCTTTAAATATTGAAAGAAAAAAGTGTTGATGGATAGTTTGTGTCGGTTCAGACAAATTGTAAATCCGGGTCTGATGATGTAATTCATCCCATATTTTACAGAAAACAATGACAATTCGATTTTTATGGGTAGGCTTGAATACAAATACGTATGAATACCTTGAGTAAGATTAAATTTAAATATAATTTATAACAAAATATAAATTAAATTAAGAAACATGACTGACATTTTTAATCGTTTGATAGTACCAACTATGTATGTATGTATGTAGTATGTTTTTAGTTCTGTTAATTTTTGTAAAAACAATGTATTGTATTGCGATCGAGTTTGCTTACTTCTATAGATTTTTTATTGTGTATCTAAGATTGTTTATATTCATTGTGCATAATCAGATTACATAGTTTTAAACTTTATACTTCAAACAAAATGACAGACAGCAAATTTGTAATTTATTTTTAATGTATAATAAATAATTACAATAACCTTATAGCTTAATTATAAGATTCAAAAACTGTACACAATTGTACAATAAAAGTATTTTTGTTATTTGAACTCTGAATAATTATTACAAAAATGAATGTCGTGAAACTTGTAAATCTTAATATGGAATGATAACTTAATTATAATATTACTTTGAATATATAATACATCCTTGAGTATTTACTAATATTAAGGTACACTTAAATACTGTCTTTGTTTACAATCACATATCTCTAATTGGTAAAATGTCTAAAGGTCCTCAGTGAATTTCGGGTTTAGCCTTAAATCTGGCACACTGTTCCTTCTTGGCCTCTTTTCTAGTAGTTCCTTGAAGGAAATTAAACCAGATGCCTTCACATCGACCCTTGAATGAAATTTGGACGGATCCGTTGTTGGTAAATAGGGATACTCCTTTAAATACGTTTGAGCATTTTTTGTACTCGTTTCTTTAGCGAAGTCATTGAATTTCGTTTCAGTTATTTCACATGAAGTAATTCTGTTATCCGCTATATTTTCCATCGACCTGAATGTTTCTAGAACGGCTTTCTTATTCGGTATGCCCCTCAAGCTACCCTGACGACTCAATCTTCCTTCCATGACATCTGAAAATAAGTCATCGACATTGAATTTCTCGGATATTTTAACAAGTTTTGTCGAACTCGCATCACTGTCTTCCTCATTCTTATTCTCTTGTAGCTGGCTCCAAATCTTTGATATTTCAGACGAAGGCATCGAATGTGATTTTGACTTCTTTTTTCGCCTTTGCACTGGAGGGTCTTCAAGAGATTCATTTGATTTTTTTAGGAGTAATTGGCACTCATTAAGCTTTCTCGGTTTTTTAACTACTCTTAATTCTTCTAGAGATTGGAAGTATTCTTTAGCAGATTTGAAACGATTTCTATATTCAACATGAGCAGCTACCGTTTCTCGTTCCGGAGATGATTCACTAGACTTGTCAGGGCTACTCTCTATTATTTCTAGTTCTATATCTGATAAGCTTATATATGTTGTTTCTTTATCTTGATTCCTCGTTACTTGCACATTTGTCTTTTTGTTATCGTTTTTATTTTTGATTTGGTTATCAAAATGTCTACTGGGACTTTTGTGTAGCGTGAGTTTTCTCGGTGAAATATCAGGTGTACATTTATTATTAGTAGGTGTTCTCGTTGTTTCGATTGTCCTATAGTTAATCGCTTCATGTTTTCTATCAGTATCTGAAATAACATAGTAAATTAATAATTGCATCTCTCGTTCTTATTTTGTCATTGAATATTTATCTACTTACCTGAATTATGACTGATGGTCGACAGAAGCTTTTCAGAGTCTACAGAACTTGTTCTATGTATAAGCTTTTTAGGCATAGATTCCACAGCAGATTTATTTACGCCTTCATAAAGAGATATAAAACTTTTAACATTGATTCGAGGCAACTCATCGCATGATTTATATTTATCCAAATAATCATCGTCTGATTTGTTCGGAACTTTGCTGAATATATCCATTTCAGATTTACTAAACGATTTTCTTCGTAAAATGTCGCTTGATGTAGACGCAATATTACTCTTTAAGTTTGATACTTTGATTATCTTTGTAGATGGTACATTTTCAATATCTGGTTCATGACATGTTCGATAAACAGATTCATCATCAACTGTTTTATTATAAGCATCATCAAATATTCTAGTTCTTTTATCCTTTAAAGTGACGCTTAGTGCTTGCCTTTTTGATGTAGAGTCATTAAGTTTGCTATTTTCATTAGAATTTTGATTATTTAATAATGGCCTTTTCAGTTCACTGTCTTTGGAAATACAAGTTTCATTTACTTTTGTCTGAACTGTAAATCTCTTTTCAAAAAAAGTTTCACTTTGGTTATCTTTACTGTGATAAATATTATGCATTGACTTACTTTTCCTCTTTGCCCACGGTAATTCTTCGGTGTTAGATAAGGTATGGAAGAGAGATATACGACTAGACACCAATCCACTATCATGATTCATATCAACTATCTCTGGCGATGATTCTTCGGAACTGGATGACCTAGCTGAAAAAATGTCGATTTTACTGAGAATTTGTTTTCTTGACGTTCCGAAAAACCGTTTTGGACTGGTTTCAAATGCTTTAAAAACTTCCTCTGGTAACTCTTGTTTGACTGTTATTGGTGTTGTTACAATTTCTGAACGAAGTTCCGCATTTAATTTCGTTTTATCATTAGTTGCATCATCCGCTCTTACAGGTATATTTTGATTTACTGGAGATCTCGACTTGGTAGGTACCAATTCACTGTTTTCATGTTGCTTTATTAATTTGTCATCCCAGTACTTTTTCCATTTTTCTACGATCTTTTCATCGGCAATTTTTTGTTCATTTGATAATTCGCGGGAGGTCGAATTGCTTTTGCCTTCTTCACTCTGATTTATATTCATAGGTTGTATGTGCTTTGTTTGGTTGTATCCACCTGCATTTAAAAAGTTTTTTATCATTTGTTTACCTTTTCGCTTGCTTAAAGAATCGTGCTTCATTTGCTTGGATGTTGTAGTACGCTTCTTTTTTGGTAATATGGTAGCTTCTTGGGACTTCGCCTCTAACTGACGGATTTTTTCATCCCAATATTTCTTTCTTTCCATAACGATATTATTTTTATTACTATCACCGAATTGAGTTTCACCTATAGTGTCAGCCGTGTACGTATGAGCCTGCTTGTTAGATTCGTCGAGAAGGGTCTGACTTATTGAAAATGATTCAGCAACATTTGACTGAACCTCAGAAATCGTCCCTTCTGATGGGTGATTGTGTCTTTTCACATCTGATAACTTGTCAGACGCAGAATCGACAATATTTGTTTTCATTTGAACAGTACAATCTGAATTTATAGAATGACGACGTTGATCATCTTCAGATAATGCGGCAGTAGAACTGTTCTCAGATAAAGGGAAGTATTCTGTGTATATTTCATTTAGTTCAGCAAATGCTACTGAAACCGCATCAGTTTCAAATTTGTCAGACCTCAGTATGTCTTTAGTTCCCGACGAAATGCTCTTGTCGCATTCTTCAATTATCGGTGTGAATACTGGGCGTTTTAGTTCCCATTTATTGGGTTTCATTTCTTCAAGCTTTGTTTCGTTTAATTCTATACAAGTTTGCCATATTTCTCTTTCAGCTGGACCCATAAGATGTACTTCGGATTTCTTTAGGTCAAGTAAAGCTTCACAAGCCGTAAGTTTCTGCTTACTGGTTGCTTCTTGAACAATTGTATTGTCATTGTTGTTATTATCTGGCGTGCTATTGTTGTCGTCTATACTTACATACGCTGAATCCCAAGTTTCTTTTCGTAGTGTATTATTATTTTCTTGTGATATATCGTCACTTTTGTATACATGGTATGAATTTTCATTGTTTTCTATTGTAGTAAGATTATCTACAGTATCTGTTAGATTCGATTCCATGCTATGGAAAGTTGTTAATGATAGTGAATTATTGCTGCTTTTTATTGTGTCATCATATCTGCTATTTTTAAGTGGCTCTTGTAATAAATTCGTTCCAAATAAATCACTGGAATTATTGTTATTATTTTCAGATTTCATTTCTTTATTAAATTTATTTACCTGGTTATTATCATTTGTCATTATAAGTGAATTCATAGCTTGTTTAGGCGACGAGGCTCTAATAATAGGTGGTAAGGAAACAGGTGCTCCAATAATAAAGTCAGTTATTGGTAGTTGTTCCCGTGAATCTTGTTGATGGTGATGTATGAAAAATGGATTAACAAATTCATTTCCCAACATTTCTTCGGGGATAAGCTCCGATTTCGAATATTGATCTTGGTAATAAGCTTCATCAGACATCAATTTAAATACAGGTGACTTCGGTCTTTTTAGTGTGTTTATTTCATTTTTTAGGAATGGATTACTTTTTCCTGGAGATATAGTTGGTGTACAACTTGTGTCTCTAATAATTTTAATTGAAGCGTCCTTTTGTGAATTATTTGTTTCCTGTTCAGACGACACATATGTACTCGAGTTTTCTTCATAGATAAAACTGTCATCATCTGTAGTACTCACAAATGGATTAGTATTACTTAAAGAGGTCATTCTATCAATAGAAATATTGTCCTCCTCTCTTGGTTCGGATTGTGTTTCGTATTTTTCTATACTATCAGAACTGTTGTTCGTAGTGTTTACTCGACTAGTAATATTTGCAACTGGCTTGTCAGTTTCATCTGTATCGATTAACTCCTCTTCGTAAAATGTTTTTGATTTTTCTGTTCGTATGGATACAGATATATTTTCAGGTACTATGAATTTACTCCTTTTTTCTGTTAATATGAATGGATTCGTATTAATTTCGCTGAAGGTTGAATTAACTATGTCCGGGATATCTTGCTGACTACTGGAATTATTACCATCTTGTAGTATTTGTAATCGCTTCTCTTTAACTTCATCTTTCATTATCTTACATATTCGATTCATTTTTAACACCTTACGTGCTACCTTATTAAAGGTATTGTTTGTGTATTCATCTGTTCGTTCGCTCATAATGTTATCATTAGAAAGATCGTTATTATTAGCTGACGTTTCGTTTTCTGAATCAGTCGCCATAAGGATCTTGGCTTCTTCGTCACTTATTTTTTCAAGTGATCCATTTTCTTTCAGCAACATTTTTTCAGTGACAAAGTCTACTATCCTAAGTACAACTTTCCTATCAGTTTTAACATCAACTATGTCTATTTCTTCACCGTCTTCCAAGCAAAAACTTTCTTTTTCTAAAATTCCAATTATATTATGTGACGCAGTAACTGTGAATGGTGACCCAACAATACTTTGACCTCTGCTTGTAATAGAAATTTCATATCGCCCTTCTAAATTAACTAAGTAACTCACTTTGGCATGATCTGGTCGTGTTTCTACTTCGATTTCTATATCATACTTTGTTTTTGGTATGTAATACGTTTTGTTCATATCGTTTTTTCCGTACGATCTAAAGTATGCAGCGCCATGAGTAATTGGTAGGGCATTTTCTGTGTAGTTTTGTGGTGTTTGTAGTCCTAATAGTTTTTGTCGTATCGTTTGGGCTTTCCCCAATATCGGTGGAAATACATTCATACCGTAAGTGTCTTTTGGGCCTCTAATGAGAACGGTAATTTCACCGGGATCAAAAGACTGTTGCGCAGTAGGATAAATCTTGAAACTCATTTTGTTTTTCACTTGGGCAGCTGTTAAGCCAGACCCTTTAGCGACATAGTCAAGGGTGAATTGGGTGGTTCCCGAAGATGTACGTTGTAAGTTCGGTTTCGATACAGTCGGTGTCAGCTTCGCTAAAGCTTGACGAATGCAGTCTAAGTATGTAGCAAGCTTCCATTCTTGATGTCTGCTTAACGAGTCATTTGACTCCAGCTCTTGGCGAGAGAAGACCTGAAAATGAATTTTAACATTTTATATTATCATATTCCTTTTCGAGAATTCATAATGCGAGTAGTAATTGAATTGATAAGTAATTGAGTTTAGCGTGATTGTTTCCATAAATAAATCCACATTTTTATAGATATTATAATATATATTACAAAAAAGGTAAAGTTTGTGAGGTTGTGACGTTGTAGGGAACTACTGGTCTTATTTGAAAGATTATTTCAGTTTTATATAGCTCATTTATCTAGGAAGGTTATAGGCTATATGTCATCACGCTAAGATCAAAAGGAGCGGTGCACCAATGAAGAATGTTTAAAAATCGGGTCTTTTTTTGCTCTTGACAGCTTCCTCTGCGTGTTAGCGTTAGCCCAAAGTAACTATTCCACGCGAACGAATTCGCGGGCAGAGGCTAGTAAAACATAAACTACAACAAAATCAATATCACAGGACGAAGAATACCTTAATTTGACATCCCACACAAATCATATGACATACTTATATAAACGTAATGTGAAATCTATGTAATATAATATTATTACCATTTATTTAATCTATAACATTATTACCACAGTGTTTTATATTATATAGTATAATCTATTTAGTACAATATTATCTCTTTAATACTAATCAAGCTTCCATGGGTTTATACTTTTTAATTAATTCAGGAAAACCATTCTAGTGCACGTGATCTTAAGTATAGAAAATGCTACGCAATACATCTCTCCGTCTCTGTATGCAAATACTTAGACAAGATTTTCTGTGCTTTATTTTTAATATGGGTAAATTGAAGCATTGTATGAACAAAGTTGTACAGTTCTCACCCAACTTTTTATCGATTTGAATATATTTGCGCAGAATACAAATTTATGTATATGTACGTATATCGAGTTAAGGATAAACAAACGCTAATTATTGACTACTTTATAATAAAATTTTGATTTGATTCTTAACTGTAAACGATAGATGTGCGAGAAAAAAAGGTATGATACTAACAGGTTCAACACCAAGGTAGTGGTCGGCGATGGCTTGCGCATGCTTTAAAGATAGTCTTGTAGGGGGGTGTCCTGCGCAGGCGCCGGGCAGTGCTGCATCCAGGACCCGGCACAGGATCCAACCGTGTCTCCATATCGTGTCCAGATGATCGACTCTCACGGGTCCTACATCTGCCATCCATTGTAGCACTGCTTGCTTTTGTTCTTCGTTTGAAAATACAACTGGAGAGAAGAGACATTTTTTAGTGTCATTCATTTAGTTATTGTGTAATTTTGGAGGTGGAGTTGTGTCTGAGGATAAACCCGACACAGTGACTCTCTTTTAGTTTTTCACGTTTCGGGATCGAGTAGTATATCTAGATATCAAGAGGCTGGCTGGTCGGCATGACAGCGGTGATTGGCAATTCATTTAGCCGCGTCATACGTAGTATAAACACTTAAGTATGATAATGAATCGGTTTCTCTGAAAATATAATTAATAATAATGATTTTTTTAGTTTCAACGATGGCCGGTAAGTCGACCGTATTGCCATATTACGTTTTAAACTACGAGTAAGTCATCGTAGGAAATCAAATTATTTTAAAATAGGTACCCTTCGAGAACGTCGATGTTTGACTACAGAAATTGCTTTAAATATAATCATTTTTTTGGTTTACTCTAAATTCGATATTTGTGTTTTTTGAATAACTAGCCCCTGCCCGCGAGTTCGTCCGCGTAGTTATAGTTATTCTGGGCGAACGTCAACACGCAGCAGAAGCTCTCAAAAAGGAAAAAGCATCCCGATTTTGAAAAATGTTTCATCTGTGCTTCGCTCCTGTTGGTCTTAGCGTGATGATATATAGCCTATAACCATTCTCAATGAATGAGCTATATAACACTGAAAGAATTATTCAAATCGGACAAGTAGTTCCTAACCGGGTTTTATCTTCAAATAAAACTGTTAAGTTTACCTATATGTACGGATAAGAGAACTCTAAGGTTGTAGATATTAATTTCCACAATAATACATTCGAGACGATCAATTTGATAAAGCAAACATTAGGTTTTATCACTGTAAGATTAACATACTATGACAGAGTGAAGGATTTACGTTCCTCCCTTCTCTCTAAAATGAATTACAATTTATTACACAATAATGTTTGGTATTTCGATCATCACCACCATTTCTGGGCAGGTCTTTAGGAAAATAATTATATTAATAAGACGGTGATATTGTAAAATTTGATGGTCATATTGAGAATCTCGATATTATATAGCCATCGCTTGCTGAGCTAAGTGGTCGTGACACATGTATGCAAGCATGGTCTATACTGATATTATAAAGAGGTAAAGTTTGTGATGTTGTGACGTTGTAGGAGGTAATCTCAGGAACTACTGGTCCGATTTGAATAATTCTTTTAGTGTTATATAGATCATTCATCGAGAATGGTTATAGGCTATATATCACCACGCTAAGACCAATAAGAGCGGAACACTAATGAAAAATGTTTGAAAATCTTTTTTTTCTCTTCTTGAGCACTTCTGCTGTGTGTTAGCGTTAGCCCAAAGTAACTATACCACGCGGACGAAGTCGCGGGCAGAAGCTATTATAATAATAAACTGATTAATATATCTCCCAAATTGCTATCTATGTAACTACAAAAAACCCCTCCTGTCTCTGTTTCCTGGTTTCTCTTAAACTACGTGACGGATTTTGATACATATTTCAATATAATTTACACAGTTTCTTTCAGAAGATTTGTAACACATGTTTTATATTACCATATTTATAAAAAGTAGAGCAAAGTTGTAATGTTATAATGATGACGTAAGGAGATTTTGGGCGCTTACATTGGAAACACTGTACAACCTTATGAGATACACAAAAATAATGTAATACAGAACTTATAATCTTAAAAATGTCTACAGAAGTGTCTCCGATATACAATATTGTTAGAAATAGAAACAATTATTGATTATAAAAAAAAGGGGACTGGCCAATTTAGAATATAAGCTGTTAAGAATACATTCTAACAAAGAATCACTTTTTATATATCCAGCACGAGTTCGTACAAAGCTACCGCATACTACGACGACTATAGAAATAGTGAGTCAACACTGCAAGCGCTGACCCTATAAAGGCCGTCGCAGTGTAACTACCCAACATTTCATTTATTTTCAACAGTATACTACCAGACATTGTATTTATTTTAAACAATATATATATATATATATAAGTATATATATATTCGCTAAAAAGTTATTCGCTAAACTATTTTAATTATTATAGTATCCTTAACCAATTAAATACTTTAATTTCGCTGAACATTCATATTTATCAAAATTACACTTTACACCATATAATTTCAATGAATATGTTACGAGATATCATAGATTAAAAATTATGCGCGACAAAAACAATGTATCTGTGTAAATTGTTACGTAGCTTCCATGACTTTAATAAAAATTGGAAAAAATGCGTCTAAATCATTTGGATACTTATCACGCACGCCTCACAATAGTACAATGCAGCTGTGCGAAGCCGGGGCTGATTTAACATTTTATAAACTTTATGTTTTGAAAGTTTATCTCTTCAATACGTGACAAGTAAATATAACTTAGTTCAGTACGTGCCAATTCTAGATAATCATATTTTTAACTATCTCGTGCCTGCGAATCCGTTCTCGTCAAAATGGTATGGTTGTTTAACGAGAGTTACGTGCTTTATCTATTTTAATTGCGGCCTGTCTTTTATAGTTTAATTGTACTTGTTGTTCGTTTTATCATTATTGCTTAGTCTCATGATATTGGATTAGTTGTTTCGTAGATTAGAGCGAACAAACTTCTTAGCACTTTAATCTCATTCGGTGTTATTACAAAAAAGTTAAAACACGTTTTGAACGCTTGCTTTAAAAAGATCTTTCGGTGAATGTTCGCCGTTTTGTTCTGTTGTCTCGCTTTGGTTAGGTTAGGTTACATTTGCGAAAAAAGGACAACGCGATCTTGCTTCGGAAGAGCGCGGCGCATTTTGTACGAAACCTTTTTTGAAACCAAGTATTTAATTTTTTTGTAATAACACCGAATATGTTTCGGCATGGTCCATGATTCTTTCATATTTTATTTTGTACTAGCGGGCCTTTTGAACGTTGTTCTACCTTGATAATAAAAACCTTTGATAAATTATTAGGTCTTTACCTATGAAATTGCCATTTTCTATAATTTTAAATAATTTAAACCAATTTTTTTCAGGTATTTTTTATTTGTATTAATCGAAGTAATCACCCATGCAATCAATGCATCTTTTCCAACGCAGTGGCAGTTTATTGATGCCCTTCTTAGAGAAATTAGTTGGACGGGAGGCAACAAATTCTTCAAAGACATTTTGTATTGCCTCTCGGGTATTGAATTTTTTTCTCGCCAAGGAGTTATCCAAATTCTGGAAAAAGTAGTAGTCTGTAGGCGCAAGGTCTGGTGAGTAGGGCGGATGACGGAGAACTTTCAACCCCAGTACTTGCAACTTGGAGACCGTCTGCTATGCAGTATGAGGTCGCGCGTTGTCGTGCAGGAGCAGCGGAGACGAGCGACTGACCAATGCTGGTTGGAGAAGTGCCAGCTTCTCCATCATTGTGTTCAGTTCATCACAGTACACATCTGCAGTAATACTCACCTCGTTTGATAAAAAGCTGTAATGAATCACACCGGCGCGCGGTAGACCACCAAACAGTGACCATCACTTTTTTAGGGGTAAGTTTTCGTTTAGGGCATTGTTTTGATGCTGAACCAGAATCCAACCAACTTGTTGAGCGCTTGCGGTTATCAAACAGAATCCATTTTTCATTGTAGGTAATAATGCGGTTCCAAATTCCTTCATTTGTGTGTCTGTTAAGCCATGTAAGGCACGTATCGACGCATACTGGCGATCATTGAGTTCGTGGGGCACTCATTTGTCAAGCTTTTTTAACTTGCCAATTTGACGCAAATGGACCCATATTGTTTTGACGCTAAAGTCGAAAGCTGCTGCTAAATCAGCCGTAGATTGCGTATCATCAGCTTCCGCAATCGCCTTTAATTCGTCATTGTCGACCAAAGTCTTCGGACGACCGCAAGGTCCATTTTTCAGGTCGAAATTCCCAGAACGGAAGCGAGTAAACCAATAACAGGTGGTGCGTTTTTTTTGTAGTGTTAGCTCCGTAAACGTCGTTGATGTTGCGTGCCGCTTGTGCCGCGTTGCTGCCACGACGGTACTCATATTCCATAAATACTCGAATTTTTAACGTAACCATGATGACAAAAAATATTGAAATGCGATGATAATGTAACACTAATCAATAAACAAATGACCACTTTTGGAAAAATAATTCCATGTTTTTAAAATAAAATTAATTTGAAATTAGAATTCTTAGCCTAACAAAAAATATTTTGATTTGAAATGGCCAGTACTACAGACAGACAGACAGACGTGGTAAAGGACTTTGTTTTAAAATATGTAGTGATACCTAGCACACCAACATAAAGTTACAGTCTAATCATTACGATCACAAGCAAGCATGACATTTGTACATAAGGATAATTATTTTTAATAGAATAAGAAAAAAACAATCTAATTCTAATCGGATGTTATTACATATAGTAATCAAATGTAATGTATCATGTATAACTTACATATATATTAAAAAGTGAACAACTTAATCCTTTTCTTCCGTCGCCCTCGCTTTAAAATGCCTGCATAAAACAAAACGCACGACCAAGCAAATCACGCGGCATTAGCGACAACTATCTAAATAAACCGCTACGCTTCAAAATAAAGGTTACACTGCGCAAAGGCTCCCTTCAAATTATTGAGAAAGTGCACATAAATTGTGAGATTAAAGATTAGAAAGTATTATATTATCCCTTAGCCTTATTAAGCTTATATTACGTAAAAAATATTTAAATAAAGTTCCTTTGTTGTTTGTTCTTTGAAATAGATTTAGGCAAGTAACAACATGTATATGAAATGAGTACTAGTTATATATGTCTATTGTAGCTATCTCGCATGAGATTTGTTGCAAGTATGAATAGAAAAACATCCATAGCTTCCATACAGAACTTATTTTTAAATATATGAAACGTTTTGTTCCGAGTTATGTTTCATGTACTTAGAACGCTTGCCCGTTCACAGAGTTTGAGTTTAGCCAATGTATAGCTACTAATAAAGAATTTTAAATTAAGAAAGGTGACTAAAAGTGAGAGCTATTTTATATAAATGGTTGATTTCTATATATGTTTAGTAAATTATCACTCTAAATTAACATTCAGTATCGCCAGACAAATTCCGCTGATCACAATTTCTGTCAGACGCTATAAAGCGGACAGAAAAATGAATGAACTTCACTTATATTTAAATGTTTGATTTGTAAATATGTTATTCAGATAACTTTTTCAAAATGATATTTCACCAGAAAGATTATAATGATAAAACATTCCGCCAGACGTGATAAATAGTCAGCTGTTAGTATAAGATTTATGTATGCCTTTTGGAGTAAAATACTCCCTACCTTTTTTTCATATCATAAGATCCAAACGACCAGGTGGATTACCTGATGTTAAGTAATCACCACCGTCTATAGACACCTGTAACACCAAGGGACGCAGGCGCGTTGCCAGGCTATGTTGGGGGGGAGGAAGGGGTGAGGAGAGGTAGGCCTCCGGCGCTCTCACTGACCGAACGAAACGCAACAATGCAAGCACTGTTACTACATATCGGTTTTCTGTGAGAGGGTTGTACTACACCGAACGAGCCGACCCATTCATGCTGAAGCCAGTAATAGCTTCAGCGTGGCTCTACCACCTTACCATCTTTGATTCAATATATTTGTGTCATCATTAAAAAAAGATGGATCATACAATTAAAACAATAATTAACAATGTACAGGCTATACTACGTATCAACTTGTATGTTGTATTGTCTTGTCAACGTATAACTTTTTTCCCTACCAAAAAAAAAAACACCCAAAGCGTCTAAAATATGTTTTACTTCAAAAATATAAAACTAAAAAAATACCAAACAAGTTCTATTTCTATGGAAGTAGATGCTTAGCTTTATCTTTACTGCTGTGTAATCTAAATACCTAACGGTTTCTATGCATCATTGTTTGCATTTCGTTATTGTACTGTGACTAACTGTAAAGACCGGATCGGTTATTTAAACATTTCTACTTTGTGACATATAAAAAGCATTTTGATAAATTTGGTATAAATACATAAATAATATTCTATATTTATACATACAGCATATATATTATAGAGGAAGATAAAACAGTTCAGTTTTTTTTCGTATTGACTACACTATTGGCCTTGCAAGGCCTTTACAGCTGCACCGGATTACCACAGTTCAGTGCCTTTTCTCCTCTCTTTATCAAACGGTTTTCTTTTTTTAAATTTCGTTTAATATTTTATTACTGAGGTGTTATTCACTCAGTATTCTAGCAGTGAAGCGTGGTCATACTAACAGACAGATAGACATATCTAAAAATGATTGAAATGTATTCTATTACTTATTTCTAGACACCTCCAACATTTTTTTTTCACGAAAATCGAAAAAGTACAGACTCGTTAGATTTATATTCCTATAATGCATAGAAGATTCAAACTTGGTCTTATGAATGATAAACTTAATTATGTCAGCCTGAAACCCACTGCATAGCCATGGGCCTCTTAAAACTGAGAAATCCATAGGTATTATTTATTCTCACATATGAGGATACTACAAGAACCACTCTCAGATTCAGGTTTCCTTGCGATGTTTACTTTCACCGTTAAGCGATAGTGTTACCAATGTTAATTATTAAATCTAAGCGAATTCCCACAAAATTTGTTTTTTTTTTTTTTTAAATAAACGTTTGTCTTCTCATCAGACGTTAAATGATGATTTCCTCTACGATGGTAAACAAATTAAATCTAGAGGGGACTGGTTCTCATGAGAGGCAGCTGCCGGAAGATACGAACAGTGCTTGGCGACAGATTTCCAACGTGAGGGCGATAGTAAAAAGTCTAAAAATGCTATGATTTGGTTTCACCACGATATATTCCTTCACAAGCTCCTTCTCCATTGTTAGTATTCAAACCTACACCACTAATCCATAATCTCTTTATATATACCATAATTTCAACTTACGAACATCGAATGCCATCAGTGACACCACTCGTCCATCACGAACAGGTAGATAATAAATAAATTGTCGACTTACTAGCTCTAAATGCGGTGTCGATATGCTTCAGTATTTTGAAGAAGAAGCTCTGTTGACCCCAGAAAAGAGTGAGAAGGGTCGCCGGGGCCAGGTACCGCAGCGTTGTAAGGATGGCGTCTATAGCCGCCGACCACATGCCGCGTTTCGATTCGTACTCTGGGTATTCCGGTATCGTGAACAGCCCTAGAACAAGACAACATTTCAAAACTGTATTCGATTAATGCGATAGATTTTCTTACAAATGAACCAGGTAAATCAATCTAAATATAATACGAGGAACCGCTACTACTGATTGGTGTTCCATTTATATCATTATTCTAATTGTATTAGGAGCTATATTAGTAGAATCAGATCTGTGCTATTTAATACTAAGAATAAAAGTAAGTTAATTAGAAATTAATTATTTTTTAGGAAATTGCAAAAAGGTCTGGAAATTGGTTGCATGTAAAAGTAGGTTTGTTTTAGCCATTTTAAAACCAATTAGCATACTTTACTGAATAGAGAGCTCATTATTTAAAATCGCAGCTCAACACTATTTCTCGAGAAGTATTTTATGTATTTAAAAACAGTGTGAATTGAATTATAATATTGTTCATATTTGCTAAATAATCAGTGACGGTTGAGTAAGAAACAACATCCTAGTACCAAAATTTTATATATATTCGACAAGATACGCTGTAACAAGAAGTTAATTCTACGACTTAAAATGTATTGATTGATTATTTTGTCCTAGGAGCGGAACTAGACCGAACCTGTATCTCTGAGACACTAGTTTCTTTTTATGTCATACTATGAAAGTAACTCAGTGTGTCCGTTTGTTTCGTTTTTACAGTTAAACCTCTGAATCGTGTACAGAGATGTCGATAAAAATAACAGAATGTGTCGTAAAGATACACGATAGAAGTCAAATTTTTATTTTATTTTTATTTTTTATATCACAGGGAAACATTTTATTTATTGATCAATCACTTTTGAATAGCATAAATTGTGTTCAGTGTTCACCACGCCACCTAAACACAGTGCACGCAAACGGACAACAAGAAAGAAAAAAAGATAGAAGAGCGTGTCTTAATGTTCTCCATTACCCGAAAGCAAACGAGGCACTGCTCCTACTCTACCTAACACAGTGTTTACCCGCACCACTGCATCGTCAAACAAAAAAGTTGCGGATTTAAGTTTTAAAAGTTCTTCTATAAGAATCTTCACTTCAAAAATATTCAAAATAAAATGGACGGACACCAGCTAGAGTATGTAATGAATTTTAATATTTAAACATATCTATATAGTGACTAGCTGACCCGGTGACCCGTCACGGTTGCATAGTTATTACAGGTTGAATTAACAGAACACCTGTACCATAAATTTGTAGTCCGGTAAAGCTGTTAAGACCTTGCTAGGTCAACAGCGAAGTCAGATCGAAGAAAAAAAAACAGCACCAATAAATAAACTGCAGTGGAAAAAGAAATTTAAAATTAATGAGATATTTATAACAGTCGGTCCTACAGTTTTCTGTAGACAAACTAATTTAAAGCGCCATCTGTTCGATACTAATGAAACTTACAATTAACAACAATAATTAACATTGACAATAATTTAATTTATAATTAAAAATATTGAGGCCATTAATCGAAATATAAATTATCCTTTCTTTTAATACAATTAACAACAATAATTAACATTGACAATAATTTAATTTATAATTAAAAGTATTGAGGCCATTAATCGAAATATAAATTATTCTTTCTTTTAAGTTGGAACAAATTATACATAAATGCCGACTTTGATTAAGGTGGTTTAAGTAGTTTCGGAGTTAATCGTGGATAAACATAAGCATAAAAATGTCACTGGATTCCTATATATTTAGATTATTGTATCATTCTTTAGCAAATTTTAACTTATACTATAATACTGACCAATGCTTCGCGGGTGCCGCTCCGGGAACACATTCCCATCGTAACACTTTTCCAAATCCTCCACACTGTCCGACATTGTTGTTTACTTTACTGAAGCCATACTCTATCTATAATATAATAGCTTATAAACAATTGTATAACCACCCAGAATGGCTTCAACGTTTACTTACATGTTGGTATTTTGGTTCTTTTAAATTGGAACTGGTTCATAAAATTACACTACTAGTGGTATGTGTTTGTTTACTTAACTCACAATTGTTAGGTCTCACTTTAGTATTTAGATTGATATATTCTTCTTAGAAAATATATATTGATAATATTCTTCTTAGAAAATATGAAAGAAATCAGTATCATAATCTTGTTTATTTTTTTTTTTCGATCTGACTACGTTATTGGCCCAGCATGGTCTTAACAGCTTCACCGGGCTACTATCTTATTAATCTTATTCCACCTAAGTAGGGTCAGTACGATATATTTTCTTCATCCACTCTTCCCAATCAGATGTCATTTCATTATTCACACCTTATATACTTACTCATATTTCTTCACATAAACATCCAACTTCATACATAAAACTTCTTTAATTACATGACATTCATCTCTGCTCATGGCATGCCCATACCATGCTAACATTGACATTCTAATATTGAAATGAAACTTCTAATGCGATTTCCAACAAGGTTGCGTTAAACGTTCAACGCTAGAAACAATATGATTCCACTAAAAATCAATTTCTACCCTCTTTTTATTTTCATTTCCACATTACGAAGTCTCACTTCTTCCGCTCGGAAGGACTACACGCACTATTTTTTTCTCAACTTCTCTATTTCTGGTCCTATTTGCAAACATCTGATGTGTTCATTCTTAAATCTTATCCATTCTAGTTACACCACACATCTACCTTAACATTTACATCTCTACCACATATAATCTTCTGGCATCCGTCTTTTTCGTGGCTCAGTACTCAGAAACATATAGAAAGAAATTTTCCTGCAAAAATTCTAGTACAATAATGTAGGTATTGGAAGTAACGAAATTTTTTAAAGAACACCACTAAGAAACTGTAATTGATGATTATCATCATCGTATCATATGTCATCATAGATCATATGTCATCATATGGCTTGTTTAAAAATAAGAAATCGGAGCGATTATAATTGTAGTTTATTGTAATCAATTGTAATAGATTAATATACTTTATCGCTTTTTATTATTATTTAGTAGTTTTTATTTAATCATATGACTAAATAGAATATATATATTTTATTATCTTTGATTGATTGATATTTGTCGTTGCGAATTTCAATATATGTGGAACACGGCAACAGTCAAAAATTTGCTACTCTTTAGCACCACCATATACTTTACGTTGTAGTTAGATATATCTTGATTTAAAGTCACTTAAAATGCTGCTTCTAGTCTCGTTTAATATCCTATATGATTACTTAAAAATGATATAGTAAAATTATACTCTAAGCCCTTCATCTACTATTTACTTTTCAATAGCAAATATATTGTTCACAACTTACATGTTATACAAAATCGTACATACTAATAATTCATTAGATTCCTTATCATACAATATAAATCAGATATGACAAAATTATAGTACATATTAAAATAGGCAATAAAACATTCATTTATTTATTGTTTGCTTTAAAAATAAGACAAAATTCACTTATTGAAAATTATATTGTAGCAACTCATTTTGAATTAGACTTTGAAGTAGTAACTACAAATTCGTTCAGTTTATAACATATTTTTGAGTATAATCGATTACTTTTACGTTTTTATTTAACTAATAAGAGGGTAAAATTAACAATATATAATTGTAAGTAGTGTCTGTAGGTATGACAATATAAAATCGTAATGAATGTCCGTATATATTTCCAATTATTTTAGTTTATATATTAATATCAATGATTTTCACAGTATTTGAATAACAACTTTACGTACTGTTACTAATTATATTAATTTAAATCTACAATCAATAATGTAATCACCTACATTTATTATGGTATCGTTATCTGCATATTACATTTTTAAAACAATTAAATTAATCGTATAAGATAAATAGGTATTATTAACTTCTAATTAGGTTATAGTTAAATGAGAGGTTGTATAGTTTTTAATGAATAGTAACAAATTTTGGTATAATTAAAGTGCATTGGTTTATGGTTCGTCATTAACACATATGTTAAAGTACCTTAATTTGTTGTTATGTTAAACAAATGCTGGTTAGAACCATAAACACTATATGACATACAGTTAAGCAATATTCGAAGTAGAAAGTGCAGTAAAACAAACGATTTTTAAGGTGACATTTTCAACTTAGACTATTGTTTTATAGTTTAAATTTTATTGACGTTTGTCTACACTGCTATTATTAAAAGAATTGTAATGTTTATTTTTTTGTAATTCAAAATCTTTCAACTATAGAGAGCGAGTATCATGTATTTTATATTCCAAATCTTCGTTAGTGCGAGCGAATCCGTGAACAAAAGCTAGTAATATTATGAATGTGAAGATGAAATTCTTATTACGCTCTTATACATTAACTACTCAAACGACAATCCTTGTTCTTAGGCGTACAGGAAAAGATATAGAGTATATTTCATACAAAAATACTGTTCCTAAGGGAAAGTCTAATTTACATTAAAGCTAGCGAAGCTGACTAGTATACAGAAGTGAAAGCCTTGGAAGAATGTAATCGGATCAATTTTCAACCTACGCATAGATTTCATCACGGTATCGGACTTTAATCTCATATAATCGCCTACGGATGTCAGTAATCCATATTTTATTACATATACTTAAATAAACTACGAAGAAGTTTAGTAGTAACAATTAAAAAAAAGTCGAGGCAATCATAAGGAATATCAACAGAAGAGAAAACTCAAAATAATGGAATAACTGTATTCTTCTTTGAATTTTTAAATTAATTGTAATTTAAATTATTGAAATTACTTTTTTTTCTTTCCGATATGGCCTCTGCCTATATAGGCAATTTCGCCAATATCAAGTGTAACACGATATAAACTTAATGCCAAATAACAACGTATAATAATCTACAATAACAGCATATCAACAAAGATAAATCACGAAAAGGGGGATAGGTGCTGTGTTATGAGTGGCACAGAGATTATTTATAAAAATATATTGGAAATACATATGCATAGTATAATTATATAAATATAAACCTAGATAACATTACAGTTTAATATTATTAGGATAAATTAAGACAGTAAATGTTTTAATAAAAGTAGAAAATACATATGCAAGAAGTGTATATAAATATTAGTAGGACGAGGGATATCGGAGAGTTTGCGACAGTTTTAACATTGACTAATGATTTTCAATGATGGTTTTCCTCACAATAATTATATACATTTCTATACATTTTATGAATTAACCAAACATATGATTGGCTGCACAATCTCAATATAAATATTAGATGTTACACAAGCCGCTATATTAAGCGTCGCCTGTTTCACGCAACCGCGCAAGCGAAATACGTTTGGTCACGCTTACTAGAATGTCATCAGGGGAAATTATAACCGTATCTCCTGCAAAAAAATATACCGCCCAACGCGCCTATAGAAGGTTCCATTACAAAAATGTTACAAAATAACTAATATTTAATCTATCTATCTAATTCTAATACCTTTAAAAAAGCAATTCTTGTATATTTTTATATATTCAGAATCTCGGGAACGGCGGAAGCGATTTCCGTGAAACTTAGTATGTAGGTGGTTTCGGGGAAGATAAATCGATCTAACTATATTTCATCCGTAGAATTTTTTTTTATCGGAGTTTTCAGAAATTCAAAAAATATAGCTAGAATATAAAGGTAAATTTCGCCGAAGTTGTCAAAACAAAAATAGTTCAGATGGAAATCAGGTGCTTCGAAAATCCGTCTAACCTCAGTTCGAATCCGAATGAGAGCAAAAGAATTATCTTTTTTTAATATATCTTTTTTGGAAAAGAAATGCTAATTTATTACGCAAACCCAACAGTTTATTTTAATTAAAAAATATTATTATAATTATGAGAGATATCCTTTAAATTTTTTTTTGATAAAAATGCTTATTTTGTGTAGCAAAACTAACAGTTTATTTTTATTTAAAAATGTTTTTAAACAACCGAGCTAGGCTCGGTCGTCCAAGTACTTATATTAAAAATAACAACACACCTGTTATTGTTTATGTCATTCGATAATGTTCATAAAAATTCTATAATCTCTTTATCCTTTATCTGTCAACCGTATGATAAACACTTCACATAAATCGATTACCGAATAAAAACTTTAACCTCTTTCTATAAATGTAACAACTGAATAAAGGTAACCATACAACTATTCTTTTTATTATCCATCTCCTATACGTGTTATCTTATCGCTATGATTTCACACCGACATTGTAAAGCTGATAATTCATGATTGCCGCCATCCAATGACTCAGTGATAACGTTCTATGTACTGTTAAAATTTAATCCACGGATATACGGAACATTTGTTTACTAATATGTATTTTGAAGCGCTTACATCACTTCAAAGTCTAGCGTTAGATGGGGTGTATTTTTTAACAGACGAAAAAAACGGAAGAGGTTCTCAATTCGTCGTGTATATATTTTTTTTAATTCAACCCTAAGGGTATAAAAATCGAGAATGATTGATTATTCACGCACTGATTACATCTATGACCGCGCATAACTTTAGACAGAATAGTCCGAATTAAATTATTATTCTTTCTGTATGACCGTTCGGGTTGCTTCGTAAGAGCTCGGCATACAAGGGGTGTCATGCTGTGCCGCCGCCGCGCATCACGCTTTACGTAATTAATTAATTTGCTTGTTTATTTTATATTTTTTTTTGTGGCTATGATCTTACTAATTACTACATGCTTATTACAAACTATGTGCACAAATGCAAACATTTATTTTAAATGAACATGATCAAACACAAAAATAATCCGTTGTAATAATGTATGAAATCGTGCTAAAAAGAAAAAAGCGCGCTTTTTGAATTAAATGAAAAAATATTGTAAATATAAACCATTTACTACTGTTGAAATACCTTTACTCCTCCGGGATTAGTAGCGAGCGTGGAAGACACTCAGTCGAAATATCAACTAGCGCAAAGGTGTCAGAATGGCCGAAAAAATTCACTAAATTTGATTCTACCTATTCAGGCGAGCTAACTAACCACTGATGTATGCATTTATACAACACTTGTGTGTATGTAAGTTGGCTACAACTAACTAAATAAATAAAAAATCTCTTGCAGAATCTATGTATCTGCTGTGTAGGTGTGCAAGCGTGTGGGGTGCAGTGTTATGCGTTTTTTCAAGTAGTGAATGCAGTGTCACTGAATCGTGCAAGTGAAAGAGCGTGAATGAACCTTCAAGATATATTATGTAAAAAGGTCAATGCGATGTTTGTTTTCATAGCACTAAATAGCATCATATGCATTGTAAAAGGGTCATAGTTCTCTTAAGTCAGTAAAGACTTTTCCTTTGTACTAATTTTTACCAAATCATACACCAATGTTTAACGTATCGGAATCAACACTAGACCATTTTCTTTGGGATCTTTGAAATCAAGGACTTTTTATATAGCACTTATGACAACAGCATTACAGAATATTTATACATATTTTTGTTACGAGGAGTGCAGTTTAGTGGTGTGAAGTTATAGTTATATATTAGATAAATTAGACAATATTATATTAACTATTTTCTAAATTTCTATAACATTTGTTTAAATATATAAACAACATTGCTTAGTTGAAATCGCTATATATATATATTTTAGTTTATTTCGATAACTATGTATGGTCAAAAGGTCAAAAGGAAAATCCCAATTTTGAAACATTCTTCATTAGTGCTCCGCTCGTGTTAGTGTTAGCGTGATGACATGTAGCCTGTAACCTTCCTCGATAAATGAGCTATATAACACTGAAAGAATTTTTCAAATCAGACCAGTAGTTCCTGAGATTACCCCCTACAAACCCCCTCATCACAAACTACCTCTTCTTTATAATATTAGTATAGATAATATGAAATAAGTGTTAAATAAACATTTGACTTTCACATTATTTATCAGGACACATAAAAATGGTACGATAAGTCTGTATTGTTTGATAATTTCATAGTTTGTTCTGTATATCTAAGGAATTTCATTGTTTATTTATGATCAATTTGTGCTATTAATGACAGATATCGTCGTTCAAATGACTGGGTGTGTGAAATCATTACCTATCTATACTAATATTATAAAGAGGTAAAGTTTGTGACGTTGTGAATTGTGACGTTGTAGGGGGTAATCTCAGGAACTACTGATCCGATTTGAAGAATTCTTTCATTGTTATATAGCTCATTTATCGAGGATGATTATAAGCTATATATCATCACGCTAAGACCAATAGGGGCGGAGCACCAATCAAGAATGTTTAAAAATCGGGGTGTTTTTTTCCTCTCGAGAGCTTTCTCTACATATTAGTTAGCCCAAAATAACTATGTCCACGCGAATGAAGTCGCGGGCAGAGGCTAGTATATTATAAAACAAAGTTCTCTGCCACGTCTGTCTATATGTCTCCTCGCGATAAACTTAAAAACTATTCAACAGATTTTCATGCGGTTTTCACCAGTACTTAAAGTGATATATGAGGAATGAAACGTATACAATTTGTCAACATTTTTTTTATTATCAGGGCGGAAAACGTCCACCGGGCACGCTAATTAATAATAATTTTGAGTTTGTTATCGAAACAATACCGGTGTTATTACAAAAAGGTTAAATACATATGGAATACTTGCTTTAAAAAGGTTTGGTTTTAAATGCACCGTGCTCGCCCGAGGCAAGTTGTTTTTTTTTTTTTTTTCTATATATGACTACGCTATTGACCCATCAATGTCTTAACAGCTTCACCGGACTACTAAGGCGAGCGCTTAAGGCACTCAGCCGATTTTATTATGGCAACCAGCTCAAGGGTACACGGCACACCTCGGCTTGGCTGTTGCCTGTTGCCTGTTGCATGCAAAATCGCGACCTATCTTAGCTAGCCTAGCTAACTATTCATATATGTATGAGTTGTTGAACCGTATATGTGTACCAAGCATACACGCCTCAACAACTCTTCCATATATTTATTATCGGAAAATTGAGCGTTTTTCAGTTCGATAAGGGAAACAAAAGTAAACCCTTCCACTTTCATGTGTAAGCGTGTAGGCGTGCACGTGTGTGGGTGTGATCGTGTAGTGTTGTAGCGGTGATGTATATTTGTGTGTCACTGTATCGCGCAAGCAACACACTCAAGGGCTCCCTACCGAGGGATCGAACCTAGGCTTGAGCCGCTGCCGTGGGAGGCCTAATCGGATAGAAGACGTTATCCTTCTTCGCAAGTCTAACATAACTTAACCAAAGAGAGACAAAAGAGCAAGATGGCGAACATTCAGCGAGCGCGGTGCATTTAATACGAAACCTTTTTAAAGCAAGCATTCAATACGTATTTAACATTTTTGTAATAACACCGTGTTAATTTAAGATAATACTCAATAATCTTCTTACTTAAACGATTCCGATTTAAATACTTTCTCTTTTTATAATTAAATACCTAATGACTTGTGAAATGTATTTAAACGCAATACATTTTACAATACAGTTGTTTATTTTAGATTTTATATATTTTAGCCCTTAATTACAATCGCATCTGATCTTAAATAATAATGTAGTATGAGATGGTAAACGGGCCAAACTTGAGGGGCCTGGCTCTCAAGGACAGCGATTGGAACACCCCTATAGTTGTTTGGTTTTTCAACTTTAGGATGATAACCAGGCGAGTCTAGAAAAGCCTTATGGTTTCATCAGAATGTTTTTGAAATTTCTGCCTCAATCGTGATGATTTGAATTAACGTTGATTGACGCGCTGCCTGACTTTGCTTACCACTGAGTCATTTTTAAAATAATTTCTGTATAGTATTATATGCCCTACTCGCGTCTTTGAAGTGACGGCAATCTAATAGCCACGCTTTGGTTGATACAGCGGTACATAACGAGGTCTTAATGTATTGTATTATGCCGCGGGTATGGAACCCGGATGCTAATAGAAATAGTTAAAATGCGAATTGTCAACTTCTTAGAATATTCAGAGTAAGAACATTTGGAATATACATTTAGTAAAGCGTCTGTCTGTATGTTCTAAGAAGCAATCACTAGAGCAACTGATTCGGTTTAGAAAAACGTCCGTTGGTAATCAAACTACTTTAATGTTGATTTTTTTTTTTATCGAAGCCCGACAAAGTTACTGCACTATGCCTGATGGTAAGCATAGTACAATCCAAAAACAGTGGCGACCACCGAGAGACGGATTATCCATCGCCGGTCGCCGCTGTCATGCCGGCCATAATGACGAAAGTCACCCGGTACTGGATATGCATAGGCTGATCCCGAAACGCGACGCGCAGAAGCGAGCCACTATGACGGGCTTTTTCGCCATATCCATGGTAGTTGCGACCCAGTCGGGCTGTAAAACCCTATCACCCCGCTTTCGCCATTGCCTCGTTCGTTATTCAGCAGGGTGCACCACGTGCAGGTGAGGTTGGCTTGGGAGTCTAAGATGTTACTCGACACCCCTTACACCCTTATAAAAAAAAAATGTTGAATGTTCTAGGCTATTATGTAGATAATGTACATGGAATGATTTTATGAAATATTATGGTATATTGCTATTTTTTTTTCTTTTCTTTATGTTATAAGAGGCAAACGAGCAGGTGAGTCACCTGATGTTAAGTGATCACTGCCACCTATAGACACTTGCAACACCAGGGGAATTGTAAGTGCGTTGCCAGCCTGCGTTTGGGGGATTGGATATGGGGGAGGGGGAGAAGGGAGGTGTGCCTCCGACGATCTCACTGAACTGACGAACTGACTGATCGTAATCAACAAGTAAAAAATGTTTTTTTTTTTTATGTTTTTTTTTTCTCGAACTGACTACGCTGTTGGCCTTACTATGCCTTCACAGCTTCACCGGACTAAAGTAAATAATGTTCACACAACATTCCTTGTCTTATAATTCAACTATCCTAAATCTTAACTAGTTCATACTAGGATTAGAAATTAGAAAGTGAGTTTGTTAAGCTTTCACGGCTTTGAACTGAGCTTAATAAATTTTTGCATATATATTTTTAAGGATATAGAAAAGGTCATAGACATTTTACATCCACAAAATCCCATCCCATCCCCTAAGGAAGATGAAATTTAAATTAACGCGAGCGTAGCTGCGACCGGTAGCAAAAGCTATTATACCATAAATAATTGAATTGAATAATAAATCAACTGAGTAGTCACTATAGCAAAAAATAAAAGCCACGTGTGTATTTATAAATATGAAAGTATGTTTGAATATTTGTCCTTCAATCGTGTTTATATAGAAGTCGATCTACTGTGATTAGAGTATTTTATATTTCTTTGGCAAAGCTAAACTATGTGATATAATATATGAAGTTTAAGGCTTCCTTGTTACAGTTGTTGCATCGTTTGGAATCTTAGTTTAGGCTAATTTCTTGTAAATGTTTTATGACTACTTATAATATCACCCCGAAGTTAAATGACCGAATATAGTAAGAATTTAAGCGTATACTAGCTTCCAACTACTTATAAATCATTTGACAGGCATCGTGATAGAGTAAAAGCCTGAATACTGTGAGTCAAGAGGTCACAAGTTCGACTCACGCTTGTAACTACATTTTGACAATTATGTTATTATGTGATTGTGTGT
>JACEII010000035.1:3177153-3269750 GCA_014332785.1 Antheraea mylitta
ATCTCCCGCCTTTTAGCTTCTATCTCCCTGGGAGCCGGAGGCTCCCTACTACGCCTCCTCGCCGCCGTGAATTCGTACACGGCGGCGAGCACCCCAGCTTCCAGCTCCCAGGGAAGGGAGCCGGCAAGCGCAAAGGCCGCCGCCGATGATACCGTCCGGTATGCCCGGATTGCCCTCAGTGCCACCGTACGCTGCGTACTACGCAGCGCGCGCACGTTGGTGGCACCGAGAGCATCAGCCCAGACCGGTGCCCCGTAGGCGGCCATCGCCCACACGACTCCCATGAAGAGTCGACGGCACCCGGCACCTGGCCCCCCAATATTGGGGAGCAGCCGGCCGAGTGCCGCCGCCGCCCTAGCAATTCGCGGCCCGAGCCCCACAAAGTGGGGCTCAAACCGCCAGCGCCCGTCCAAGGTGAGGCCCAGGTACCTCATGTGGGCACCCACCTTGATCCGGGCGCCCTCCACCATAATGTGGGCCCCAGGTGGTGGCCCCCGTCGAGGCCCATGAAAAAGTATGGCCTCGGTCTTCTCGAGGGCCACCCTGAGGCCCAACCTTCTTATGCGCCTGACCAAGAGGGTTGTGGCCATCGTGGCCAGGCGCTCTACCTCTCTCCAGTCATCCCCCCGGGCTACGACTAGGGTGTCATCCGCGTAGCAGATTAGGCGCGCTCCATACGGGAGCGCGCCGCGGAACACCCAGTCGTAGCCCATGTTCCATAGGAGCGGCCCCAGGACCGACCCCTGTGGAACGCCCCGCCTTGTAGCCCGCTGGACCATCCGTCCGTCGCCGTTGACGTATGCGACCTCCCTGTCCTCCAGGTATGCCTCCAACAGCCGCCGCAGATACGGAGGCACTCCGAAATATCGGAGAGCCTCCCGTATGACACCATGCGGCAGGCTGTTGAAGGCGTTGGCGATGTCTAGGGACACCGCCAAGACCCTCTCCCCTTGGGAGATCGCCTCCGTCGACAGCGACTTTAGGAGGCACAGGGCGTCCACTGTGGAACGCCCTGTGCGGAAGCCGAACTGCGCGTCCGACAAATTTGGCCCCACTCCCTCCAGGTGCTGGACGACTCGGGAAGAGATGACCCTCTCCAGCACCTTCCCGACGTCGTCCAGCAGGACGAGGGGCCGATATCCAGAAGCGCAGTCCGGAGGGCGACATTCCTTCGCCATGAGGCAGAGCCGCCCTAACTTCCAGAGCCTCGGAAACTGCCCGACCGCCAAACACCGGTCGAACAGCTCCCGAAGCCACCCCCCAAGATGGCCCAGCGCAAGGCCGAGCACTTGGCCCGGGACCCCATCAGGGCCAGGCGCTCTCCGCCGTTTGAGGAGGCGTTCAACAGCCCTCCCCATCTCCCCCTCCGTAATTAAGGGAGGACTGTCCGACACCTCCTCAACTTCCGCCCGAGGCGGAGGCATGGGAGGAGCCGAGAGCGGCGGAGGGTCGGGGAATAACTCTCCCACGACCCTTGCCACCATCTCCGGCAGGAGGGACTCCGTCACCGGAGGCGCCCAGGATCGCAACTTATTGCGTACGATCCGATACGGGCGCCCCCAAGGATCCCCCTCCAGCGTCTGCAGCAGCTCCTCCCATGCCGCTTCCTTCGCTCGGCTGATGGCAGCCTGCAGGGTCTTCCTGCACTCCCTATAGCTGCCATACAGCCGGGCCTCCGCCTCGGGGTCCCGGTGCCGCCGTCGGCGGCTGCGCCCGAACAGCCGCCGGGCCGCGGTACAGGCCGCCCGGAGATCGGCGATCTCCGGCGACCACCAGTACACCACCCGTTTGTCTGGGCGGTGTACGCTCCGCGGCATCGACGCGTCGCAAACCTCCGTGAGGGCACCACGGAGGCGAGCTGCGGACGCGTCAACATCGTCCTGCGGGGGGGGCATGGCCCATGCCTGGGCGATGGCCGCCTCTTCCGCAAGTTCACGGTTGAGGCGGCTCACCGCCCAACAAGGGAACTTCGCGCCCCTCCGGGGGCGGGTACTGATCCCGGCATGGGAGATGGAGACCTCGAACCTGATATATCGGTGGTCCGATAAGGTCTCCACCTCCTCAAGCACCCTCCACCCCCGGACACGGCGTGCGACAGACGGGGTGGCAAACGAGACGTCTACCACAGACCCCCCGTTCTGCCGCACGCACGTGTGGACGTTCCCCTGGTTGAGGAGGGACAGCCCCACTTCGGCTGCCCACTCCTCAACGGCCACGCCCCTCAGGTCCGTGGCTGCCGCTCCCCAGGTCCTCGATTTAGCATTTAAATCGCCCATGAAGACCACGGGGAGCGGCGACAGCCGCCTCACAGCTCCCTGCAGAGAGCCAAGGAACGCCTCGAACTCCCACAGAGGCTTGTTAGGGGAGAAGTACACCCCCACAATGGCGTACTCCCCCCAGACGGCTGCCACAAACCCATCACCCCTCTCCCGTACCGCCAGGAGAGGCGAACCCCGGCTGGCAATCATCGCCACAGAGCCATTCCGGTCCCCAGCCCACTGTGGCTGGGAGGGAACGTAATACGGCTCCGCAGCGATCGCGAGCCCGATGCCCCACTCCGCCACTGACTGCACGAGCAAATATTGTGCAGCGGCGGAGTGGTTGAGGTTCGCCTGGAGGAAACTGCGTATGGTGTGCTCCATTAGTGGACCATAGCAGTTTCCTCCTGCCTGGCGGCGGCCACCCTAGGGCCCACAGCGAGGGGGTCCCTTCCCTTCGTGGTGGGGGGCCGACAGTTGCGGCTCCCCATTACATGGCCCGAGGGCCTCCCGGCGTCCGCGCATATGGCGCAGCGGGCCGCCTCCGTGTTGCATTCGGCCACTTTGTGGCCCGCTGCGCCACAGCGGTAGCAACCCTCTCCTCTACTGGAGGAGGAGGGGCACAGGGGGCGGGTGTGCCCCAAGCCCATGCATTTGAAGCACCGCATGGGTCTCTCCTCCAGCAGATGGACGCGCACGACGCTCCACCCGACCAGGAGCTTGCCAGCCTCCACAAGCTTCCTGGCCGCCTCCACGGGGAGCGTCATGTGCACTGCACCAACCCCTCCCCAATTCCTTCTGATCTCTCCGACCTTGATGGCCTCCGCCTTACAGTCGGCCTTAGCCGCCACGATCGCCAATACCTCTTCCCTGGACACCGAATCGTCAAGACCGACGATTCGAATGTCCGCCTTTTTTGTGGGAACGGCGACCGTGGCGACTCCGGCCAGCGCCACCTCGAGCTCCCGGGCCAGTTCAGCGGCCTTCTCCTTGCTCTGGCCCGGCAGCTCGATTTTACGGGCCCCCGTAGCCGTCGGCCTCACCCGCACGTCGCCGATGCCCATGTCGGGTAGGACGACGTGCTCGCGCGCCTTGGTCATTACCTCCTTATAGCCAACCCCCTTGCTGGCTGCGGTGTCTTGTAAGGTCACAATGACCGCAGCCGATTGGGGGGCGGGAGGCAACTTCGGCCTGGCAGGCGGGGCTTTAGCGGTCACAGTCGGGGCCGTTGGCGCCGCGACCTGGGCCCTGGCCGCCTTCTTTTTGCGACCCACTACTGTGGACCACGCCGCCCCATCGGTAACCACCGCTGTGACCGGTAGCTCGGCCCAGTTGAGACCCAATGGGGCCACCACGGGTGCCGGAGGTGCTCTATCCACGGCCGGCTTTGCCGCACTCTTCGTTCCGCCCTTCTTCTTTTCACCGGCCAGGGACGGACGAAGAGAGTCCTCTGGGGGGAGACGCCTCTCCAGATTCTCCACACGTGCGTTCAGCATGTTGCCGAACGACGTGCGGAGAGTATCTACAGCCTCAGTGAGGGCCTGCCGCCACTCAGGCTCCACAGGTGCAAACACAGGTGCCGGCATGGGGGGCGGAGGTGGGGGCATCACCTTTTTGGCGTTATCCTCCCGCCGCCACGCCAAGACCTCCGCCTCCAAATCATCAATCCGACGGCGGAGGGTCTTCGACTCCCTTTGGAGTTTGCGATTCTCTTCCCCCTCGGTTCGCTCAGCTAGCGACTCGACGATCTCCTGCAGGGTTCTGGCAGCGGTTTTCAACGCCCCCCTGCAACGGCCCGCCAGGTTGGTCGACTTTCTCACTGTCTCGTAGATGCAAGTGATCTGCGAGCCAGCGAGCGCCTTCAACCTCTGGGCGTCCATGAGGTCCACCTCCACCCCCTCTGACTCCACCTCGGAGCTAGGCAAGGAGCCAGCAGCCGAGCCGGCAACCGAAGCCGCTGCGGAGCCAGCAGCAGAGCCGGGAACCGACTCCGCATTTGCCACGCCACCAGCCAAGGCCCGGTCAAATGACCCGTCGGCCTCCCCCATAAGCCCCCGACCACTTCCGCGCATCCGGGCAGATCCCCTGCCGCGCGTGCTCACTTTAGGAGCCGTACCGTCCTCCACCTCCGTGTCAGAGGAGTCGACGATCTTCCCCATTCCGCTGACACCCCTAAGCCTGGTTTTCGTACCCTTTTTTGCACTCATGGTGCACTGGTGACCAAAAGGTCACACAGCGACCAAGAGGCAACAACCCAAAATCCGACAGACGCGCCAAATCGAAACAAAACGCAAGAAAACAGTCCAAAAAACGAAGCCAAGTCAAAAAAAAAAGAAGAATAAATCCACGCCAAAGTTCAAAACAAGCCAAGTCAGGTGATAGAACAAGTCCAAAATCCGTAATCACGCCAGGTCAACAAAAAAGTTCGAAAACAACACCGAAAACCATCCATAAACGACGCAGAACCCAATTCGCGATCTATCTGAGCTAACCTTAGCCAAGCTTACTATTCATACATATATGACTTGTTGAAACATATATGTGTACCAAGCATACATACCTTAACAACTCATATATATTTCGCATCGGATACTTTTCTAAACTATTTCAGTTTGATAAGGGAAAGAAATAAAACTCTTTCACTTTCATGCGTAAGCGTGTATACGTGCACGTGTGTGGAATATGTGTAATATTGTCGCAGTGATGTAAGATTTTGTGTCACTGTATCGCGCAATAATATATGAATTAATACACAAACTGTGTCATAATATTAAGAAAAAAAAAATAGGTTTAAAAAATTAATGAATTATCTTATTATGAACTAGCTGTTACCCGCGGCTTCGCACGCGTTTTTTTAATATATTAAATAAATTTAAAATTGTGATTACACATCAAGTGTAAATTACAATAATACCTATTTCAAAAATATTTGTATCACACGCACATCATCTACTGTAACAGGTAACGTGTACATTATGTATGTGAATACTAATAGTGTATCGAATGGGATGGAATTATGATCATCCACATAACTGGAATTTTAAACTATTTATCACCCTCAGTGCTCACACTATATAAGAAAATAATGAAAATATGAAGCTACACATTATCGAACAATATTAAATAAAACAGCTAATTAGTTACTTATTTGCCCGTAAAATTCCCGTTCAAATATTACTTGTAGTCCGATGAAGCTGTTAAGCGTAGTCATTTCTAAGAAAAAAAAAAACATTCAAATAGGTCCAGTCGTTTCGGAGATTACCCGGAACAAATAAAAAAACAGACATATCGACAGAGTTTAAAAAAATGTTGATGTTTGTAGCATCACAGATTGTATTCACCAGAAATAATTTATTTTAATATAAATTACACTCACTTTACTTTTATAATACGTAATATATCACAAATAAAAAATTGGCAACAAAACTAATGTAGAATAGAGTTTTTTAAGAGTGTTTGGCGGGATTTCAGTCTGTCATGTAGTGGATTTTTTTTTTTCATAATATTGTGTTGCATGATTCTATATCGTGTAGAAATTGGTTGCGTAGCAAGGTCTTAACAGCTTCACCGGACTACTAAGGCGAGCGCTTAAGGCACTCAGCCGATTTTATTATGGCAACTAGCTCAAGGGTGCACGGCACACCTCGGCATGGCTGTTGCCTGTTGCATGCTAAATCGCGACCTATCTCAGCTAACCTAGCTAACTATTCATATGTGTATGAGTTGTTGAAACGTATATGTGGACCAAGCATACACGCCTCAACAACTCCTCCATATATTTATTATCGGAAAATTGAGAGGCGATTGCTACAAAAATTCTTAATCTCTTATTAGATATCTCTTATTAGATAAATAGGTAAGCAGTTTCAGGTTGTTTTAGTGTCAATTAAACGTATATCTATTTTCTTTTATGTCACATAGAAGGCAAATGGAGAGGCGGCTAACCTGATGTTAAGTGATCACCGCCGTTCATAGACACCCCAGTAACACCAGGGAAGTTGCAAGTGCGTTCCCAGCCTGTGTTTCGAGGGAAGGTTGATGAGAGAGGAGGGGAAGAGTGAGGAGAAGGGAGAGGTGGGCCTCCGGCGCTCTCACTGACCGAACGAAACGCAATAATGCAACCACTGTTACTTCTCGTCGGTATTACGTGAGAGGGTGGTACTACCTCGAGCGAGTCGACCCATTCATGCTGAAACCAATAGCTTCAACGTGGCTCTACCACCTACAAAAAGATCTAATAATAATATCTAATAAGAATGTAACTAACGTGTCTGTAAATAAGAAACAAAATACATTTCAATAATTTTTAGAAATGTTTGTCTGTCTGTCTCTTTGTATGAACACGCATCACTACTAAAGTACTGAATTCACGATAAAACCTCACCAAAAATCATAAAGTACATACTCGAGAATAACTTATAGTCTTTATTTCATTAAAATCGGTCCACTCTATCAAAAGTAACTGTAATTTTAATGACGACGCGACTTAAATACGAGAGAAAAGTAAATAAGGAAATGGACATAATACGTTCAGATGAATTTACGAGTCACTGTTTTTTATATTAGTTTCCACGCGGACGGAGTCGCGGCCACAGGTAGGACAATGATATAATAAGTCGATAAAGGGATAATTGATGTGTCGGGAGCAGGTGACACAGTGTAATACCGCAGTTTGGTTGAACGCGAATTATGTATGTTTACGGACGACTTAAACTGACAACAACAGATTTTTCATTTGACATGTTTAAAAAATAATTTCAATTTTGCCTTTAAAGCGATATTTGGTTAATAGTACACGTCATGTTTAAATACATGAATCCTTGTAAGTTCTTATATTATAACAATCTGGAGCTGTTGGTGGAAATATCAAGATAACAACATGTCTTAATGGTAGAGGGCTTTTTGGTAACGCCTATCCAACTAAACACCAACTTTAAATCAGTTTGCGTGTTCACGTGCTATTCCAAAACCAATAAAGCATAAAAAGTCGGTGAAAATCATCCTTCATTTGTTAATAAAATATTTTCATGACATTATCTTCTATACTAATAACTATTCAGTTCCATTATCCAATGATAGAACAGAGGAATACCTTTGCAATAAATGTCGACCGCGTTTCCTATTTAGTTTCTCTTCGAACAAAATATATATAAGGTATAAGTATGAATACACGTTTAAAGAGTTAATGTTGAATATTCTCAGGTTTGACTAAGTACAAGGTAATATTTGAACTTGTATCTGCATCGTTAACTCCGTGCCAATGACGACTCTGTCACTTAAAACTTTACGAACTGTAGCGAACTTCACGATTTACTACCAAAGTTTGCTGACTTGCTTTAATGATTCGTCGTTGTGGTATGTAAGGGTTTTGTTACCTAAAATGAATAGGAAAATGGCTATTCTATAAAACAAATAGATTACATTCAATTTTAGAGTTCCATTCTCGACAAACAAAGCCTGTCAAATGCTGTCTGTCTCATATTTACAAGGCCTTTATGTATTAAGATGCAATAAATAGTTGGTTAAAATTTTCACAGAATATACATTAGACACTTGCAACACCAGGGGAGTAGCAGGTGCGTTGCCAGCCTATGCTGGGGGAGTGGAAGAAGGGAAGAGGAGAGGTGAGCCTAGGGCGCTCTCACCGACCAACGAAACGCAACAATGCAAGCACTGTTACTTCATGTCAGTTTTCTGTGAGAGGGTGGTACTAGCCCGGGCGAGCCGACCTATTAATGCAGAAGCCAGAATAGCTTTAGCTTGGCTCTACCACTTACTCCTCACATAACACATATTATACAAATTTATCCGTTTTCAATGGGTTTTCATCCATTGTAAAAATTGTATTAATCGAGCGTATCTTGGGTGTCCGTGTTCATCATTTAGATTGCTGTTGACTGATTGTTATTATATAACACATTACGAATGTATTTATTATTTTAATATTCTAATATAAATGTACTTATAGTGATTTGCTTAAATTTATTATCACACTCTGGTATGAAGGTAAACCTTAGTTAGTAAAAAAAAGTGTGCGTTACTAAGAGGCCGTTATTTCTCAAAATATTTTACACTAGCGATCAGCAGAAGTTTTTTTACAAATTTATTTTGCATTTATAATGTTAACAATACCTTTGACCATTTGACTTACTTTAAGTTAGTCCGCTTTTCTCAAATTTTACACTATTTTTGTCCGAGAGATATTTACCGAAACCCCTACTCTACGTGACATTTCGTACGAATCAGCTTTAACGCATGGTATTTATGAAATCGTAAGTTTTTAAAACCTTAGTAACTTGGTTTTATTTACATATGTGTAATAAGTTAAAAAGATCTATTCTGAAAAGTAAATTTTGGACCTCAAAATCAAAATACTCTTTATTAAATTTAGGCCCTGAGAAGGCACTTAAGAAAGTCAAAACTATCATCGGTTCGGATAAACAACCCAGTCATCGAGAAAATCTAATCATCAGCCTCTGCCTGCGACTTCTTTCTCGAATAGATTCTTTGGGCTAACGCTAACATGGAACGGAAGATCTCAAGAGGAAAAAAACCGCAATTTTTAAACATTCTTCACTGGTGCTCCCTCCCATTGGTCTTAGCGTGAAGATATATAGCCCTCGATAAATGAGCTATATAACACTGAAAGATTTTTTTAATCGGACCAGTAGTTCCTGGGATTACCCTCTACAACGTCACAAACTCACAACGTCACAAACTTTACCTCTTTATAATATCAATATATATATAGATAACATATTTTTTGATTATTACAATATAATAGACCTCTACAGAGAAATCGAGTATCACATACAAAGTCCAACAGTGGAATGTATAAATATATCCAAGTTTATAATCTTTATTACTAAAGTGAAAACACTATGAAAATTGCTTTCTACACAATATAAAATGATACACGCTTTTATTAACACACTAAATACGTAATTAACGTTCGTATCCGTAAATTGTGAGTTATTTAAATATTATATTACCATGGGACTGCATAAAGAAGTTAGAAATTGAGCAATTACCATCGTGAGAGAAAATCACCTATTGTTATTACCTCAAATAATAATAATATCATTAGATCTTTTATTAAGAGTTTCATTTTGTGACTTTGTTTTTAATCGTTAATCTTTGTAACTACCAATTACATTTTCTAAAGTATTACATTGATTAAAGGATTTTTTTTTCCTCGAACTGACTACGCTACTGGCCTTATTAGGCCTTCATAGCTTCACCGGACTCCATTAAAGGATACATTTAGCTTATGTTTATAGGTTCTGTTTTATTCACTTAAAGCATTTGTTGTTTCCTGCAATTGTTGTCCCATGGACATGTTTTTATTATTTGATAGAAAATACCGTTTTTTCTTTATTAATTATGGCTTGTACTTAATTACTAGTAATTTATATTGTGTTCACTACTTAACATTTTTATTGAGATCAAGTTACATTTTAAAAATGTCATCTTTATTCATTGTTTCCTGAGATAAAGCATAATTATATGTATCCTATATAATACTCTGAAAAACGTTACTAGTAAAAATATTAAATTGATTTAGCCATTTCGGAGATTAGTTTGGACAAATAAAAGCTTAAATTTTATTTATATATATGTAACTCGTATAAATTCCCGGGTGGCTGATAGTGAGTTATGTTAAGCTATTTTTTTAATACGTTACTAAATATCTATAAAAAAGATTATAAGTCGGAATAAAGTCGAAATCACAGCGTCAACATTTTGTTGCCAAGAAATTATTATTTCAATACATTATTGCATGTTAATGTCTATAATTAGTTGTCTTCATTGTATTTAAATAAAGAAATTCATAAATAACATCTATCATAGACAGTGAAAGTAAAATTGCCTACAAGATAATTATTATTACACTTAATTACATCTAGAGTATACCATGAGATCTAATAAACGATAAGTCCTAGGTTATTTCATCCATTCTCCGTTTAATTATGTCAGTTCGAATTATATTCTCGGAATAATAATTTATTTTGATGCAAACAGTAGATAACAAAGAAATACACTTTCGATTTTTATCGCGTGCTAGTCTTGGATTACACTTTATGTATTCACGCTGTAGAATAAAGTAAAAAATAAACAGTATGGTATATTGTAAATTACATTTTTTGTTACAAATTCTGCGTATGCTTATATTTTTTTCCATTTATTTATTATTACTAATTTATTAACATAATATTGATTTTTATTTTAATTACTAAATGTAGGACATATTATTGTCCTAATAATCATCTTATTAATGTTCATAAATACGTAGTAATAGTAAACTCTACTGTTCATCAGAGAAGATTCAGGTACAATTCGGACACAAGACTGATTTTTCTGTGCTGGAATAGTGCTATGTTTGGATATCAGTGTATTAATAATCATATATACTATACGTATTGTTTATGTTTCGGAATTAAATACTCATTTATACCCATAAATATTGTGTTATATTTATTGTTTATTTGCTTTTACTGCGGCTTCGCTTGCATAAATGTAGATTCGACATATAAGTCAAACACAGTATTTTTTTCTGAATGAAATGTATCCTAGGTCTTTTTTTCTTCTTGCCATACTCGCCGGCAAAATTTTATAATTTCTGAAATTGAAATGATAATATTACTACAAAATTGTTACACTAATTACATATAGTAAAAAACTTTTGCGTCCTGTCGTTTTTTAACGTTATTAAAACATTTATTTATAATGTAAATAAATCATAAATAGTGCTTGTAATAGACATCGATTAATTTTATAAAATCTTAACAATTTATAAATCTACAGACAACTATCGTTTATATTCGCTACAAACTACCGAACATCAGCATTAATTATATACATTTTTTAAATCTAATTTTTATATAAATAGCGTATATTATAATGAACAGCGTTTGTATTAAACAAAGAATAATAATTAAAAAATACAAAAATAATATTTATACTTGGCTAGTTCACAACAGTACCTACTGTTCCTTTAGTATATAGTATAAAAGCGCTACTAACGTTATTTCAGTCTAATGGTGATTTGTGATGTATTACAAGCTATTATTCTGTTTTTACACGGTTTACATAATTGTAGAGAAGTATCCGGAACACCTCGACGTCACATTTAATGGTTTTATGCATTTTTATAAGCATTAAAACACTCACTTCCTACATTTTTGCAATTTGCATTTGCAACGTCGCGTGCTGAATTTCCAAGATGATATATACTCATAAATTAATGACTATTATGTAGTTTTTATTTAATTACAGAGCTAAACAAAACAATATTGTGAATAAGATATAAGAAACCACATCATGACATTGTAAGATTCCGCCAAAAATTCCTTTTATAAACTTTACTAGATTCAATATATTTTTGTGTGATTTGAAATTTTCATAAGAAAATATATACAATCAAAGTCCTAATTAGACAAATTGGTACGTCTGGAGACCGATCATATGTTCTGGTAACGCCAAACATTTTGTAAGCTGCGTCGAGTCTGTTACGTGTATCTCCATAAATGTTCGCTAATGAATATACATTTTAATAAAATAAAAGATATAGAATTTTACGTAAAAATATGTCCCGTGACGTACGAGAAAGTTGGCTACTGTAGTCCTTTGTACTTCGTTGAATGTAGGTTGGTAAAAGTAGTACAGAGTACAGAAAGGTATGGTAACAATATCTCTACATCTGTTTTCGGAAAGTACATTTCATTCGCAAAGTACAAATACTCATAATACTGTATATTCTATTTCGGTCTTGTTTCATTAAACACTTCTTTTACCATCTATGCAATAGCCGCGTAAATATTGAATTTGTATTATCTGTATAAACATGTTTTTAAAATTCATATTAGGGATATCGTAGCCCTTTGTTATGAAATGAGGTTATATACGAAATAAAGTTATTTAACTTAAACTCGCAACTTTGCTTGCGTTGTTTATTAGATTTTATAGGTGTTAAAGCCACGCTGTATCTATTATTGGTTTCTGCATGAATGGGTCGGCCCGCCCAGGGTACTACCACCCGACCCACAGAAACACCGACGTGAAGTACCAGTGCTTGCGTTGGTGTGTTTCGTTCGGCCGCTGAGAGTGCCAGAGACCCACTTTGGCTCCCTCTTTTATGAATAAATACATGCCGCTGATTTTATATGACGAATGATAAATAAACTCTTATTTTTTATTTGATAAGGGGCTGTCTATGATATATGGTTGCATTTATGGAAGGGGGTGTCGCAGTGTCGCTTACTGTGAAAAGATGAGACAAAGTGGGTCGGGAGTCTAAAAAACTTAACGTTCGCACCTTATAAATAATTTTGGAATTTTTTTTCTCGATTTTTTATTTTATACTTTTATTACAATACGAAACAATTCGTTTCATCTATAGTTTGTGATTTTTTGATGTTGTGAGTTTGTGACGTTGTAGGAGGTAATCTCAGGAACTACTACGATTTGAAAAATTATTTCAGTGTTATATGTGTTATATAGCACATTTATCGAGGAACATTATATTATTATGCTATATATTGTCACGCTACTGTCAATAGGAGCGAAGCACCAATGAAAAATGTTTTAAAATCGGGATGTTTTTCTCTTGAGAGCTTCCGCTGCGTGTTAGCCCAAGGTAACTATTACGACGCGGACGAAGTCGCGGGCAAGGGCTATTGTTGTATAAGTATATAAATATTTTTTCGTATATATTTGTGTACGTACAGAAAATTTTTCATTCGTGACGCAATATTAATAAAGGGGGTTCGAAGAAAATACATACTTATGACACTGCGACAAAGGGGGAGAAGTGGCCTATAAAGGCAAAGTTTTGTGTGACGCATATGAATGAACCATAAGGACACTAAGGAGTAAGTGTGTAAGAAGTAAATTTAAAAATTAATCGACTTGTATCCAGTACATTTTGACTGAACCCATAAAGCCGCAGACACCTGCCATTTCATTTATATGCTTTAAAATAAAATCATATTCTTTATTATCCTAGACCTTCTTATTTGTGTTTATGATTACACCCGATTAGGCCTCCCACGGCAGCGGCTCAAGCCTAGGTTCGATCCCTCGGTAGGGAACCCTTGAGTGCGTTGCTTGTGCGAAACGGTGACACACAAATATACATCACTGCTACAACACTACACGATCACCCCCACACACGTGCACGCCTACACGCTTACACATGAAAATGGAAGGGTTTACTTTTTTCCCTTATCGAACTGAAAAACTCTCAATTTTCCGATAATAAATATATGGAGGAGTTGTTGAGGCGTGTATGCTTGGTACACATATACGTTTCAACAACTGATACATATATGAGTAGTTAGCTAGGTTAGCGAAGATATGTCGCGATTTTGCATGCAACAGGCAACAGCCAAGCCGAGGTGTGCCGTGCACCCTTGAGCTGGTTGCCAAAATAAAATCGGCTGAGTGCCTTAAGCACTCGCCTTAGTAGTCTGGTGAAGCTGTTAAGACCTTGCTGGGTCAATAGCGTAGACTTATCGAAAAAAAAAAAAAAGTTTATGATTACGTTATTAGTACACCCCATCAGGACACGATACACATCCACTATTCAGGTATAAAACAAATCAGAATTCGACGCGGGCAATTTATCAATTTAGTAAAAAGCGTCTTTATATATAATGTAAACAGATTTTAGAATTTATCGACATCCATTGAAAACAATGAATGAATCCATTAACGAGCGTCAATTAACAGTTGCTTAGAACGAGGTCAACTGAGAGTTATTTCTGGCAGCTTCACGAAGTGGCACGTCGCGCCGGCAACGGTACCTTACAACTCGATAGCGGAGAGAGTAAAAACTTGATCCGAGTGCGACGTTTACTTGTTTGTGGTCCATAACTAAAGCGATTGAGGAAAATTGTTTATTTAATTTTTATTTTTTATTTTATAAATGGTATTGAGTAACTATTTTAGATTGTAGACGTAACGTGAAATATATAAAGTACAAACAAAGTATAAAGTAAGTACAAATATAAACTTGTAAATATACTCTTGGACTCGTCGGTGCTACGGAAATGAAATACATTCTTAAAATGATAAAATTAAAAATTATTTGTAGCTACTAAATAAAGAACAAAAAAGAAAACCCGTTTAGACACAAAAGTTTAGGTTAGCTCAGATAGGTCGCGAATTGCATGAGCTAGACAATTGCCCAAGCTGAGGTGTGACGTGAGCTGAGCTAATTGTCAAATAAAATCAACCTAGTACCTTAAGCGCTCGCCTTAGTAGTCCGGTGAAACTGTTAAGACCTTTCTAAGTCAATGGTACGCCATTAGGTCGAGAAAAAAAAAGACGGTGGAGAGAAAGAAGGAATTGTTTCATATTTGACTATTTATATGCATAAATTGTAAGTATTGTTAAATTTATTCAAAACTAGCCTCTGCCCGCGACTTCATTCTCATAGAATAGATACTTTGGGCTACCACTAACACACAACGGAAGCTCTCACGAAAAAAAAGCCCCGATTTATAAACACTCTTCATTGGTGCTTCGCTCCTATTGGTCTTAGCGTGACGATATATAGTCTATAATCATTTTTGATAAATGAGCTATATAACATTAAAAACATTTTGCAAATCGGATCAGTAGTTCCTGAGATTACTCCCTACAACCCCACAACGTCACAAACTCACAAACTTTACCTCTTTATAATATTAGTATAGATTATGTTTAAAATATTAATTTAAGAGAAGAGGCAGTTTCATCAAATCATATAAATAAAATAGCAGTATCTCTTAAATTTTCTGGAAAATAATCTTCCTAATAAGCAGTTGATTTTGACGAGCATTTTATGTAGAATACTCTCCCGAGTACTCTACTTATATAGGATTATAAATTACATATTAAAGCGTAATAATAAGATTAAAAGAAATAACAACAGAGTAATAATCCGTAAAATAATTGTAGAGGTTTTATTATAATGATAAAAGTTGTAATAAACAGAAATACATCTCACAATTAATTTAGACAAAACATGTAGTTCTTATGAACTAACAAAACGATTTCTAAGAAAACAAAGTCCCAGACATCTGCTTTTTGAAATATATATTTAAGAAACTTAAATATGGAAAGATTTCAATTAAGATACGCTTATATGCCACTACTTAGTAATAGTCATAATTTTATTTTGTTGTTACTAAAACGCTCTGAGTTCGTCGCACGTTCCGATATGTTGATATAAATAATCCGATCCGGCATATAACAACAAACAAAAATAATGCATATAGTTGCGACTGTATTGAGTGAATGCCCGTAACTTTTTGTGTGTTTAGCTTTATAAGAAATACTGGAATATGATTATACATTGAGTGTCTATTATATTTATATGAACCTGATTAGTTACTTTCTTGAAAACATTTTTTTTTTTTCGAAATGTCTACGCTATTGACCCAGCAAGGTCTTAACAGCTTCACCGAACTACTAAGGCGAGCGCTTAATGCACTCAGCCAATTTTATTTTGGCAACCAGCTCAAGGGTCCACGGCACATCTCGGCTTGGCTGTTGCCTGTTGCATGCAAAATCGCGACCTATCTTAGCTAACCTAGCTAACTATTCATATATGTATGAGTTGTTGAAACGTATATGTGTACCAAGCATACACGCCTCAACAACTCCTCCATATATTTATTATCGGAAAATTGAGAGTTTTTCAGTTCGATAAGGGAAAAAAGTAAACCCTTCCATTATCATGTGTAATCGTGTAGGCGTGCACGTGTGTGGAGGTGATCGTGTAGTGTTGTAGCAGTGATGTATATTTGTGTGTCACCGTATCGCGCAAGCAAATTCTTGAAAACATAAAAATACTATTTGCTTCGGGAAGGGCGAACGGTTAAAATGACTCTTGCAAGATCACAATCTCGTAAATGGTCAATCTAAATATATACTAATATTATACGAGTAAAGAGGTAAAGTTTGTGAGTTTGTGACGTTCTAGGGAGTAATCTCTGGATCTAATAACCGATTTTGAAAATTCTTTTACAAATAGAAAGCCATGTTTTTTAGTATCACAGGTTATATATTAACCCGAAAAATAAAAATACTTTTTTGTATGTAAAGTAAGTCGGAAAACGGTCGAACGAAAATTTTTCTTACTGCCTTAACGATCAGAGATATATGATTGAGTTCTAGAGAAGAGTTGTAGAGCTTGATAATGCCTACAAAAAAGTTATCGACAGCATATGTCTATCTTCAAGGTTTTTTTTAATTATCAGGACGGGACGACTTCCGCCGTGCCCGCTAAACTAAATTAAATTGTAAGTTACTTTTATAACTCCAAATGCAGCTTATTAATTAAGATAGAGAAGGTACTACAGACGCAGCCACATAAAGATAGTGTTACTATTTTATTAAATAAATATTAAAATCTATGAATGAGATGTGAATGTTAAGGTGGATGTGTGGTGTGACTAGAATGAATAAGATTAAGAATGAGAATGTCAGAGGAAGTTTGAAAATAGCACCAGAGACAGAGAAGCTGAGGAGTAATAGGTTAGCATGGTATGGGCATGACATGAGAAAAGATGAAACCCATGTGACTAGAAAAGTGTTGAGTATGATGGTGGATGGATATACAAGTAGAGGAAGACCGAAAAAGGTGTGGATATGGATTGTGTGAAGAATGATATGTGCGTAAAAGGTGTGAATACTGTGATGACATTTGATAGGAGAGAGTGGCAAAAGAAAACATGTTGTACCGAACCTACTTAGGTGGGATAAGGGTAATGATGATGATGAAATATTATAATTTATCTACAAAAATCTATTGCCCGATTTTTGTACGCGACACCTGAGCACTACGTTTTTTCTTGTAATGTAATTGTTATGGCAAGTATTGGATGAAAATATTATATATAACAGTGAATAAGTATGGTAACTTCTAAATCGGCAAACAATACCATCATTGTGATTGTACGACGCTAACCTCGCTTACCAGAGAGATTCGATGTAGGTCACGCGCTCCATGCAGATTACCAAGCAAATGTAGCTACATAAAGTTTACGAGCTCGTGTTATTTGTTAATCACTTTTACCATGTCAGCGATAATAAGAATAAAATAAGATAGCAGCTGGCCTTTAATTTACAGGTTCTTTACTATCGTTGGGCTCATCATGCACTTTGTTTTATTCAGTTTTTTATATCATAGGAGACCAACGAATAGATGAGTCACCTGATGTTAAGTAATCACCACCGTCCATAGACACTTATACCACCAGGGGAGTCGCAAGTGCATTGCCAGCTTGTGTTGGGAGGGAGGAAGGTAAGAAGGAAGGGGAAGAGGAGATTAGGTGGGTCTTAGTGATTCCCGAGGTCTCATGTTATAAATTGTTCTATAAACATCTGATTTTTTTAAATGGACTTTAACCATTAGTTAGTGCAGATACATGGTGTAAAGATTTTAGAGTCGTGTTCAAGTAATCATTCAATTAACAATACGCATAATTTCGTCACTTCCACCACAAAGCGCTGTCTAACTGGGTAGTAGGGTAGTATATTTGCGATATTTCCCGCTATAACGAACACCTGTCTATGAGACCTTATTAATTTTTTGTCGTCTTCATTTCACCGGCTGACTGAAAAAGTCGAACGGCCGGCTGATTACACGCCGTATTTTCTATTTATAGTAAAATCGTGCTTATCGTTATTCGTTGATTACTTAGCAAATTTAAATTTACGAATTATATTAGTGTAAAACTTTAACCAAAATAAATATTTTTTGCTTGAGTTTACCTTCTTTTTTTACAAGGCAATATTGTCATAAATACTTGTATTAAATTAAACAAACAATAAATGTATCTAGATCATCATCATCAAACTGTAATCACTATAATAATGTATCACTGCAGGACCATAGGCCTGTTCCCGAAGGAAGGTGTAGAAATAACCACGACGCAAGCCCATTACTTATTGGCAATTTCAAACTCAACGAAATCCACAGTTCTGTTTTCCCACATACATTGGTACTACAAGAACAATTCTCAGGTTCAGGTTTCCTCATAATATTCTTCTTCACCCTCAGTCGATAATGTTACCAATTTAAATCAGTAAATGTACGCGAATTACCGGGGTTCGAACCTGCGGACATCGGATTGATATTCCACCGGTTAAACCACCTCGATTTTTTAAATACAATAATATTAATAGAAAAAATCATTTCATCATAACACAAATATTTTTTCTTCTTCCTTGTTTTAATTCTCATGTATTATTAAATAGACTGTTAATATTTAAGTAATATCTATCTCATGAGGTATTTAGTTAAAAAGCAATTTTAAAAATTCGTCCAGCCCTACTTATAAGAAAGTGATATAATAAAAACGTGATAAAATAAAGAAGTAATAGTTAATAAAGTAATAAATAAAAATTCAGCATACCATAAAACTGAAAATACGATTATATTTACCTAATAAGTTCATGATGATATAAAAAAATGCTAATTGTGTGCTAAAATAAATACATAGAGATTCACAAATATGTAAAATAATACATAAACCTGATTTAACCAGGTTTTTATGTTTCTATTAATTGCAATTATTAATTCAGTTGATTTAATAAATAATTAGTTTATATATACTTATGTATCTAATACTCGTACTTGTCTACTTCGCTTGTGTCGGTATATTATTGTTTATTGAACATTACAAACAATATTTGTAAAAAATAAACAAACAAAATATGCCTTAATTTACTTCAATTAATGGCCAATGACTTGTTACATTCCTAAATACAGTCATGATTGTAAACCTATGAATTATTCATGTTAAATTGTATCAGTTATGCTTGATTATTATTTATTGCTGTGCATATAATGTTTTTGTTCATTCGTGCAAAAACACGAATGTGTTTACTTTGTTAATATGCAGTAAATATTTCGTGGTGACTGTATAATTAAATATTTAATTTTCTACTGTATTTAAATAATTTAATTGGCTTAAAAGTTAAAACAGAGATGTAGAGCATTTCTCTGCCTGCCTATTTGAAAACTTTCAGTTCGTATTTAAAATTTGAATTACAAAATTATCTTTTAGCAATAATGGAATCATAAATAATATTTTCAATGTCAGAATGAGTTTGTCTCTTACATGCTTACATAGTAATACTCATGATTGCATACAAATTGTTAAGGGTCTTCTTCTTCTTCTTCTTCTTAAAATGGCAACATGTGTGTTGACACAATTTTGCCAATGTCAAGTGAATGGAGTCATGGACAATGGAGGTTGCGCCATTGTTAAGGGTACTTTTTATCCAGTAATTTGTTCCCGAGTGACAAGTCAAATTCGCATTGATTCGAGTGAAGTTATGAACAAAAGCTATTTGTATCACTTTCGATTTTGTTGCTTAGATGATCCGAAAATCCCAATTATGATTTTTCACGAAGACCATAAAATAAGCGAGAGCAAAAAAGGTGAGGACCAAGAGTCTGCAGAACAGAAGACAAAGAAGTCCCAAAATAAATAGAATCTCTCCGCCGGGAGAGTGGGTATCTTTAAAGGATTTCTCCACGTTAAAAAAAACAAGGCGTGAAAGCGTAATAAAAAATAGATCTATATTCGCAATTGTAATATTTGTTACGATACGATATTCTGTTGAGCATTAAAACAATAATAACAATAAAGAACGAGCAAGACTCTTTAACTTGGTTTAACTAATGGTCAATGGTCTGTTACATCTCTAAAAAACTATCGCATAAGTAAACGCCTATGAATTATTTATGTTAATTTCTGTCAGTTATAAATAAGTTTTATTTGTTGCAGTGTATATAATGGGTTTGTTCATTCGTTGTTAAACGCGAATCTATCTTAATTTATAGCCTAACGCCCTCAAGTTGAAAATCTATGGTCAAGTACATGTCGGTGTGTTCAGGCAGCTGAAGTTGAAAGTTAGCCCATCAATTAGTCTTAGCGTGTTTATCATTTCAGATTACATCGTTGTTTTTAACATTAAATGATTTTGTGGGCAAACGCTAAAACCTATCAATAAAAAATGTTCATTTAGAAATGTCACGTAAATTCTTAAAATTATATTGATATCACTTTACCTGTGTAATATACTTTGACATGTTTTACTAAATAATCGTTTGGAGAAACAACGATTACATCCTGTATACGTGTGATATTGTTACCTCATATAATGAATTTCTTCACAATGTGTTAGCCAATCACCCAATATAGTGCTGTGTTTTGTATTGATTACAGCTAAAATAATCCGGGAATTGTAGGTAATTTGTTGATGTTATAATTTACTTGTTTTTTTTTTTAAGTTATACCTACTGCTTTTTGCGTGTTAGGGAAAAATGATAACAGTAAATTTTACGATGCGCGCGCACACTGCCACGAAAAACCGAAACCCCTGAAGATAGCTATAGTGAACATTTTGTTTCTTTGTATTTATTTGTATTAAAACTTCCAATGTATCAAATACCTTTTTTCTATTGTTAGTGTCGTTTTTCCTACAAACGTAGAATAAGGCAAAAGATAAAATTTTCGAAAACATTTTTATCTTCTTACGCCAAAGAAGTATAACTTATAACGTGTGTACATAACTACACACACACTTTTATATTATCATTTTCTTGTTTTCATTTATCTAACAGTAGTAGTATACGACATGCAAACTATAATGACGTGATACAGTATATCAAGTTATCTACTTTTATCGGAGATTAATGCTTCGTCCGTTAGCAAACATATTATTCAGATCAAAATATATCGGTTTACTACAGTATTAGTTTATTTCGTTACCATATTTCGTATCTTGATCTAGAAATTACCAATAGTGTTCAAAGACTCAAAAAACTATTATGTATGCTTTTTATGTAATTTAAAAATAATCACTTTATAAAAAAATAATAATACGGAAAAATTAATTAGGCCGTCATAGGACGCCTAGCAGATGCGAAACGTCGAAATTGTTCGAATCAAACGAATTTCTAATTCCCAAATTACACTATAAGTATGCGAGCTCAATGCGGCAAGCGAGATTGCATACAGTTGTTTGCGCACGGCATCGCGTCGCCACGCCAACAATCAGGTTTACCCGAGCATATAGATATTTTACGTCAATATAAAACGAAGTAGACAATTCACAAATACACAAATAAGTATAAATGAAGAGTCTAACCATGATTATCAATTCTGTTTTTTCTTAAGTTATATGGTTTGTTGATACAAAACCAATTTTGAACGAGCTTTCGGAAAGTAACCTAAGCAACTGTATATAGTAAAATTACGATCTGTTAGAATGTTCAGTAGTACACGATACGCAAAAAATAAACAATAATTATCTAGCCCACGCGTGCGTAGCCACGGACGCAGAGTGTAGGAAATCTAATAATAATCAAGTGATTTCCCTGATATAATTACACTGCGAATAAGAGATTATGCAATGAAATAAAATTATCTTTGAAACAACGTGCATTGTTACATCCGAGAGGTAATTTACCTCACACAAATTCCCGTTACATTCATAGTTTGCAGTTAGACGTGTGTTACTCTAATTGTTACCGTAATTGTTGCTGTTTTAAAAATTCAAATTTCTCTTAAGAATATTTAGCAATTCGCGTAAACACTGAATAAGTTCTAATATATTTTATCAGAGGTGTGTCGTGTCACTTTTTATCAAAGTATTTTTTTATATATAATTTTTCTGGGTTTTATATAGTTAATTTTCTAATTAACAGTAAATATTTGTAGAGTAACGTGCGCATTCAAATAAAAAAAATGTAAATTTCATTGATATAAATGATTTCACCGCTTTCTCTTAGCTCTGTTATAAGTAACAATTCAAGAAATTATGGAGTTTAATCGATAATGGAACTTGCGGTTTCTGACATAACACTTTTCTCTCGAGAGTAGGTATAAACATTACAGCAGCTATTTTAATACAACTATATAGCAGCTGAATTATTTTCTTTTTGTCACTGCTATATCACTGGTGTTGTATAAAAACGTATTATGTTTAAAAAAGGAATCACGCAAGGAGTTGTTAGCCGAGCGATCTAAAAAGGTCGCGTAATTACCACATATTTACAAATAAATATAAATATAATTCCTGGTTGTATTACTTTTAGTTGATAAAGATGATTTTATGATATGAAGAATAGCAAATTTATTCGTACTTATTTAAAAATATCAGTTAAAACGTTTTAGCATACGAAAAGTAAGTATTAAATTCGGTAACATAACATGATCGTATAATTGGTGTAGCATCTGCTATATTTACACACTCAAGCGTGTCAGGTTGCAGGATCAGCTGATGTATTTCCATTACTCAAGCGGAATGTTGGGGTATTCGTACTCAATTAGATCACTATTAATATGCTCATGGTAATAATTAGTCAGCATATATTAGTGAGAAGTCTTCAGGCAGACATTATAGCGGTGATTGGTGGTAAATTGTAGATATTTCGATACTTGCTGTTTAGTTTTTAATTACACTAAGTTTTACAACAGGTACAGTACAGTCTCTATGTCGTGCTCGAATAAAAAAAGAACAAAGAAAACAGTTTTCAAGTTCGCAATTATCACATGAAAAACTATTTTTCATTTGACGTGAAAAGTAGCAGTGATGCGTGATATGTTTATCTTCCAAACAAATTCTCAACACGTAGCAAATAAAAGAGATGTATCGTAAAAAATATTTGGTTTTTATTGTCGAGTCGCCCATGGGGGTTACGTCCGCCATCGAACTATATGAAATTGGTTTCCAATATTTATTTAACGATTATTACAGTCACGAAAATAACCGCAATCGTAAAATCGGGGTTATAATAGAAAATAGTCTTGTTTTTACGCAGCTAAATCCTTCGTAATACGACCTTGTTTGCTAAATCATTCTCGACCGAATGAAAGTATAAATATGACACTTAATTTGAATAAATGAATGAATGTTTGAATGAAGATGAGAAATTAACTTCGGGCACTATGCATTTATCGTAGAAATTTCTCCGCAGCGCTATTTTACCGTCAATCATATGTCAAAACTGTTGAATTTAAACATCGATGACGTTTCATATTTTTGAATTACGTTTGACAAGAAAGTAAGAATGACTTGTGTAAGTTACACAAAGCTTTTCAATTATAATAGAGGTTTATTGAATGAATGTAGAACTTTCGGTTTGGTTCGAATGGGAATAATCAGCGTTTACAAGTTATGGAAAAATTACCACACCTTAGTATATACTTTTTCACGATAAAGGTTTTAATACTATTTATTTTATAACAATTTGTGTTTGGATAGTTTCATAGTTTGTTGTATTGGTATTAATTCTTATAATTTTGATGATCACTGGCTAATATTTATACAAACCCATAAACTAATACTCATATTTAAAAGATCGTAACAATTATATAGTTTTAAAATTAAGAAGCTAAGCATAGATAGCTGTTTAAGTGTAACGAATAATCCTCCCCGGACTCGTATGAATGTAATTTACCAATATGATGTCACAAGTGTCCAGATAATTTAGATATTGTGTTAGATGATTTTTTTTTATTTAACCACGGTATTACAGGTTATGTAAATACACAGATAAATTAATTGATCCGCGTAATTTTTTATCTGTGACATCTTGTTAGACATTTTGTAATGATTTGGTGGGATCTTGGAATGCCATGTAACTAGTGGTCTTTGTTTTATCCGTAATCTTGTGTTATTTAGCTCTATATTGTGTAACGTTGGTGGTGTTTTACGTAATATAGGTTGGTTATTGTGCACAAGTGGATCGGAAATAATACCACAAAGCATGTATTCTGACTTGCCACAAAACTTCCAGGAAAGTTCTAACAAGACGGCCACCATCTTGTTAGTTAATTGAAATTATATCAAGAAACGTGTAATATTGTCACTCACTTGACAAAGGACAGTAATAGTCTACTAAAAGACTGGTTGCCAAAAATAAAATAGAAGAATGATTTGGTGTGTAGATCTACATTATATTCTCAACGTAATTAAGATATTTAATTGGATGAGACTTAATACTACATTAACTATACTAATATTATAAAGAGGTAAAGTTTGTGAGATTGTGATGTTGTGACGTTGTAGGGGGTAATCTCAGGAACTACTGGTCCGATTTGAATAATTTCACTGTTACATAGCTCATTTATCGAGAATGGTTATAGGCTATATATCATCACGCTAAGACCAATAGGAGCGGAGCACAGATGAAAAATGTTTTAATATTTTTTCCTTTTCAGAACGGCTCCGTGTTAGTGTATCTACAATATTCCACACGAACGAAGTCGCGTGCAGAGGCTAGTGTTTTAATATTATGAGTAGTGTGAATCATCCCCAGGAGAGAGACAAATAACGTGGAATTTTCTATAGGTATTTTCAAGATTTTCAATTCCGTAGTCGAAATTCTTTATTCAATTTAGGCACTAATAAGGCACTTATGAACGTCAAAAACTACCACCGGTTCGGAAACAACCCAGACATCGAGAAGAACCGGCAAGAAACTCGATCTAGTCTATCATTTCATTATACATAAAATAACACAACATATTGTTATAGACATACAGAGTTACATTCGTTTTTGATTGATATACAGAGAGAGGCATCATTTCCAAAACTAAAATTTACTTTAACACAAATATTAATTATTTTAGTATTTTTGAAGTGACAACAACTCCTTGTAGTGTAGCGGTAGCTTTTTGGTAGGAGATAAATTACATCACCAAAGTAAACTTTAAGATAAAATTTAATGATTCTACAGGCAAAATGAAGAACTTATAACGAAAAATTGATCCTTCACTGGACGCCTGGCAGAAGTGAAACATCGAAATAGTTTGTATAAGTTATATGCATAGAAGGACAGATTACGACAGGAATCAGCTTTGGCATAATGAAAAGATGAAGCATTACAAATTTGTTCCATAAAATAATGGCTGTTTGTTTATTTTATTACATAAATATTCATTTTTATTAAATACAAAAAATCAACTAGGCGCAGGCGTGATGTGTTTGGCGGAATTTATCATAGGCGTTAGATCGTCAAAGCGTGCCGCGTAACACTGGTAGAACGAGTATCAGACAAAACAGTTTATATCTTAAGTTTATACAGCTAGGGTTGCAGATGTTTTTCAGTATTTCGTTAACAGTGCAAAGTTGGTATTTGCGTCTCCACGCCAACAATCAGAATTACCTTCCCCCTATAGATGTTTCATATAAAAAAAAAATTCTATTACAGTCTTACAGTTAGAATAGCGAGCAACCTAACAGTCATTATGCATTAAATTTAAAAATTAGGTACACAGTACAGCAGAGTTAATTATACTTAGTAGTATTTTATATTACTCAACATAATTTATAAGAGAACGCACCGGAGACATTTGTCTTCTGACGTAACTAGTTATCTTTATTCGCTTTTTTACAAAAAAAAAAAAAAAACAAAATACAGATTACGATTTATATTCATCAGTTGACACCCACATTTTTGTTATTACTGCTTACCCCTCATGAGAAAGTGTAATGTTATGTAGCATCTGATAATATGTTGAAAAGTCTTTCATTTTTAACATATATCTCGTTAAATTTAATTTTGAATAATAATCAAGAAAAACGAAAAACGCTTCAATTTTCTTTAAGTATACATATATGTATATAATTAGCTGTGCCCGCGACTCCGTCCAAGTGGGAGCTAATGTAAAATAACACTAACTAATAATTTACTAATCTACTTTTCTCTCGTACGTAATTCGCGTCGTCATTATAATTACAATCATTTTTGAGAATGAAACGATTTTAATAAAACCAAGAGTACATATTACTCGAGAATATGCTTTAGGATCGATTGAGGTTTTATCGTGAACGCAGTATTTAAGCAGTGATGCGTGTTCAAACAAACATACAAACAGAGAAACATTTCCAAAAATGATTTAAATGTATCTTATTACTTATTCCAAAATCCTTCCAATTAATTTTTTCACTAAAATCTATAAAGTACAGACACGTTCTTCTTCTTTTTCTTGTTTTGGCTCCGCAAAAGCATTCGCCAGTGTCAATGTTTTGTTTCAATGGAGATTACAACATATTTTCCACAATAAGTGTCGTGTGATTACTTTAATGTTCCAACAAGATGGCAGGCCTTTGTTAGAACTTTCCAGGGAGTTTTTGTGGCATCTCAGAATTCATGGTTCGTGGTAATATTTTCCATTCACTTCACTTATGGACAATAAACAAACTATATTACATGAAACACCACCAATTTTATACAATATAGCGTCAAATACCACACGATTATGAATAAAATATAAAATCCACTACATGACAGGCCAAAATCCCGCCAAAAACTCCCTACAGACACGTTAGATATACATTCTTATTATATGTATAGATAAAGAAATAATAATTGATATAAATAATAGAATATGTTAACATTAGTTGTGAATTTCTGCTATTTATACATATATATAAAAAAAAAGAAATTTTGAGTTTTTGGCGGGATTTTAGTTTGGCATGTAGTGGATCTTATATTTTATTCATAATCTTGTGTTATTTGACTCTATATTTTGTAAATTTGGTGGTGTTTTACGTAATATAGTTAGTTTATTGTGCATAAGTGAAGTGAATGGAAAATAATATCACGAAGCATGAAATTCTGAGATGCCACAAAAACTTCCCGGAAGGTTCTAACAAGGGATCCACCATCTTGTCAGAATATTGATTGACACGACGCTTAATATTGAAATGATCGGACGACGCTTTTAACATTATTGACTACGCGATAATGGCAGTAATAATCTGAAAGATTAATTGCCAACAATAAAGTAAAAAAAATAAATAATAATTTATATCTTATTTTGCCATATACTATGCAAACACCAAAAAGGTTAGTTACTTCCTTATCGTTTATTGAAATAAATAACCTCATTTCAGCGATCGATATTGTCGGGTTAATTGAATCCACTTTCCTATTTTCACGGGCAAGTATTAAAAACGTTTTTGTACGAAAACTTTTGACTACATTATCGCATGTATAAAACCAATCACAGTTGATTACATAAAAATATTGTTCAATTTGTAATAAAAATCGATCGATTAAATTGTTTCTTTTTTTTATTGCGTTTTGCCGAATTTCGAAATTGTTATTCGATGACGTTACATTCTTTGAAATGGCTATTTCCTTTAACAGAGAGGAAGCGTTTGGTATTTTACTGTGTGAAATATTATTCTCTGAAACGGAACCTAACGTAATATCGATTTCATGATGAAACGTTCAGCAATCGATGTGTATTGTTTAGTAATAAGTTTCGAAAATTGTTAGTTACGTCTTTTTTCAACATTTCAGTAAGGTTTAGTGAAATGTATTGTTTCTATGAAATAATTATCTAACTTCATTTATGTTTGCTTCGATTTGAGCCGCGATAAATTGTACATGGGAGTTTTTTATTGACTATTTTTGAATTAAAAAAAATATAGAAAAGTTTAAATACATACATACTGAATAAACACAAACACGGATAGTTGCATGAAAAGGATATAACACTTTTTTCTTATGTGACGATTTATTCCGGCAAATTCCTAAGGAATACATTATGTTATTTTTCGATAAACTGTGATAATATAAGTGTAAGTTTTGATTGCTTATTTTTATACAGGATATTCCGTTTTTTCTCAAGACACACTACACACCATAGGTATCTCGAACCCTTCACTCCATCTGTAAGAACGTGAATCTGTGCTCAAAGTAATCTTAATTTCATGTAATATTAAATGACTATTTGACGTATCATTGTAACTTGGTAAATCTAGTGAAAAACTTGCTCTCAAGTACAACTGTCGGAAGACATCTATAGGCAGATAGTTACTTGGAGGCAGATTTCCAATTTCATGATTGTAGCTAACAACGCGGCATTGACAAAAGCCCTACTAACATCCTATAGTTTGTTATTTCCAGGATTCGTACCTACATCGATCAACAGGGTGTTCAAATACGGTATTATTGAATCGTCATCGCTTTAAATTATTTCTACGAACTACACCGTCACTTTAGTAAAAAAATTGACAATGAAATAAAATGTTTACATTATCTATCTGTAAAACTTGATAAATATGGGTTAGAAACGGCTACATGTTTCTGTAAATCGTGATTATGAACGAGAGTTTTGTTTGTATCACAAATAAAGAACATATTATTGAACAGTTAACGCCTTGTTACTACTCCATGCTAAGTTTTCTCGCAATAAGTGAAGAATTTATACACGATTACATTGCAGAAATAACACAGCAATAGTTTTGTAAAACATTAATTAAATCTATTTTATTTTTACTTCAATTGTTGACTTATACGTAGATATTTAAACGAAAATGTATTATAATGTTGGTTACGCAATACATAATAAGATAAATAATCATATTATGAATTGAATTTTATTGTACTTGCTTTGTTGTTACACGAGAAATTAAAGTTTTTAATACAATTACAAAATACCTGTATAAATTCGATACACACGATGCTTTCCATGTGTGCATCACTAATTCTCATATACATAATTAGCTTGCATAAATAGTTGTATTGTGCAACAGCTCAAGTCGAGGTTACGCCATTTTGGCACCCTTGAGCTTGTTGCCAAGCGGTTAGGCTGAGCGTTTTAAGCGCGCGCTTTAGTAGTCTGGTGAAGCCTTATAAGCTATTGGCCTGGCAAGGCTCACAGCTTCACCGGGTTACAGCATGAAGGTCCTTCGGTGAATAGCGTCAGTCAGTTCCACAAAAAAATAAAGGTTTTTCATAGTGGATTGTCCTTTATTTGTTTCTTATAATTTTGTCAATGCTGTTTAGTCCACACACTAGGAAATATGATATGATATGAATATGATATAAAACCTTGACAGTAATCCTAAAAGTCCTCCTCTATCTGCTGGTACAAGTCTAGTTAAGATCGTTTCACCTGTTTCTGAGATTTCCTCGGATTATAAAGAAACACTTCAATTTTATTTATGTGCAACTGATACCCGCGACTTCATCTACGTGGTTTAAGGTAAGTTGTGAATTTCTTTGTAGATAGGAACCAAATATTTTAAAAACAAAACTTAAAAAATTTGATTCATATCTACTCAGTAGTACGACATATCTCAATGATTCTATCTACCTAGATATACCATAAAATACTCTGGTTTTTGGATGAGGCTGAAATGCATTTACGTAAATACACTTCCATCGTTCTTAACTTGTGCTATCATTTCAATTGCAATAACTTGTTTGATTGAACAAGGCATTACTTTGCGAAAATCTATCTTTAAGTATTATAGTGGATTATAGTGGATGCTACTTTGCACTTCTTCCGTTGCGAGCGGGCGAGTCGGAAGAGTTAACATCGATCTGAAGATGCCCCGTGAAGAAGCGAAACACGTTTAGACCTAGCGGTGGTCAATAAATTCAGGCGGAAGTGCAAAGTAGGGTCCACTATAATATACAATAACCTGTGATAGAGAGAACTGATTTTAACAAAGACTAAATATTAGTTCAATATATGCTTTACATTGTTCTTGGTGATGTTATATCATAAATGTAGTAATTTACCAGTGACGTGTGCACAATCAGACAGACATTTCTGATGATGATTGAAATGTATTTAATTACTTAATCGTTGGAATTTTTAACAATTTATTACACAGTAATCTGAAAAGTACACCACGTAAAATTTACAGTGGTATTATATACATAGATATATATTTTTAGTACATTTCGTGACATATTATAGTGACCTGTCGCCTTCATTAAGTCAATGAATAGGAAATCTATATCATTGCATAAAGCAACGGATACATTTGCGTAACGAATATTGCAAGTTAAGCTATTACTGCACTAATAATGCAGAATCATGCACTTGTATTGAGACGTCTATAACAACAATTAATTTATTTTAATTATTTTCTGTTTTTCCCTGTTATATTTAAAAAAAATATAATAACATTTTATTGGGAAGTTGTAATTAACTACATTTTTCTCGTTCTAACAAAAGAAGTCTTAAAGTATATAAAATAAGTTTGTATAGTTTGCACGTACGTGACAAGTTATATATACTTCTCTCGTGGAAATAATATAAAAGCGGATCTTTTTACACGTTTCGAACCGAGTAAAAAATTTAAAAGTCGAAATCAAATATAGCGAGTAAAAGTATGAACTATAAACAAATAACACAAACAGATTATATTTAATGATATATATGTTTAAAATACATTGTTTATATAATAATTCAAACTGCCCGTCGACTAACTTCATGGTGTGTTACATGGCCGCGTGCATAGTCTGCTTTAAGCTAAAAACCTCTCATAACGCACAAAGATATATCTCAAAGATAAATCAGTAATTTGCTATTTAATTTTTTATTTTTAACAATAAAAATAATACTTTTAATTAAAACATCATTTAAGAAAGTCTACGAGCAAATTGAAACATCTATCTACTAGTTAATTTTTGTCCGCTTCGTTGGGCTTTATAAAAAACTAGCTGTGCCCGTGACTATGCCCGTGAAAATCGTCTGGATACATTAAATTCGTTTACTTATCTGCTTTTCTCTCGTACTTATGTCGCATCGTTATAAAAATTACGATAACTTTTGATAGAGATTTTAATGAAACCAAGACCAAATGTTACTCGAGAATATGACACATGCAAGCAGACGGATATTTTCTAAGACACCTGATTATTGCGCATTCTAAGACACCTGAAACTTTTTTTATAAAAATTTAAAAGTGCAGATATGTTAGATTTATATTCTTCTTGTAGGTAGGTACACACGCCTTAAGTATATTAAGTGTTTTTTTACATAAAACAAACACAACAAAAAAAGAATTAGTGAAATCGGTTCAACTGTTCTCGAGATTTGCGCGTCACATTGAGCGATTAATTTTTATATTATAGACATAGACGAAAAAGGGTTATTAAATAAAAAAAAAATCTAGAACTATCAACGAAAAATTCCACATTAAATAGTTACAGTTTCACGCCGACACGATTAGTATTTTTAACATAATTGACGACAAAATGAACTGTATTTTCATTGCACATACATAGAAGGCTTATCTGCAAACTTGAAGTAACTATAAGGGCGTAAATTAATTGTAGTCTGTTCTCACTTCCGTATTCATCTTTCTAAGATGTTAAATAATAATTAGGCAATTTTAATTCGTGTCGTAACGATTACCTTTCCAGCAAGACACGTTATATACATAACCATAATTGTAGCTCTAAGTGAGATGTGCATTATAGTGTGTAAGTCGAGACCGTATAATTTTGCGTTTATAAAAGATATAATGGGTAATGTACAATGGCTACATAACTTGATAAACATCTCGGTTTTTCTAAATTATCCGGTTTATTTTAAATGTTAGGCTATCATTTCTTTTTGCTTCAAGAATACACAGTTTTTATTGCAACTCGTTTTTACTTTGGTTTGGTTTTCCAAATTTTTACCGTAAAGTACATAATAACGAAGATAATTAATTATTTCTTTGTGTTATTTTACAAGAATTATTGTCGTATGCTATTGTCAAAGACCCAATAATGAAATGAGTATTGTCTGCTTCGTGACTTTGAGTGTGACGTGAGTGCTCTCTCGTTCACACTGTTGGTTTTTGTATAATGCTTATTCGCACATTGAGATGTGTCGACCATTATCATTTTTAACATCTACAGTGGATAATCAACAACAGAATTAATAGTTACACCTTTAATATTCCTACCATTAATTTAAAATTGATTGTATGGATATTTGTCACTGTATCATTCAAAGACTGCTGAACGGATTCTGATAAAATTTTATAGTAATATAGCTTGTACATTGGAATTAATTATCTTGATTAATATTATAAATTTGAAATGTCGGTATGTTTGTTACATTTTCACCCCTTGATTAATCAACCGACCGTCATAAAAATTTGCAGGGGTAAAAAAAGAACACAGAGTATGTGTCATCCAGAAAAAAGTACTGTTTACATTAGATTCATGTTGATATAGAACTGTCAATTATTCTTATAGCATATGTGGAAATTGAACTCGTGATAGCATGAAACTGAACTATCTTCGAATATATTGCTATGAAATTTGGCGTAGAGGTATCATGAAATCTGAAGAAGGACAGAGAAGTAATATCACCGTATATACATCGACAACCGTCTACAAGATGTGGAAAGTAAATATAATAAATAAGTCTACATACATAATTATTGCAATATTCTAAGGACGGTCGTTTGATATCTTTACGCATAATTTTTTTATATCGCAGAACATTGCATTTATCCACGGTATGAAAAAATATATGCAAATATAAGTATCAAAACGCATATTTGTACATATTAACAGTATTGATTGATTTCTTTCTTAACACAATTTAAGCGAATTCTTTTGGGCTAAGCAAATGTTTGTATATTAAAATGTATTCAGAAATATTAACAGATAACTTAAATCAAATTAATTACTAGCGGATCCGGTGGGCGTGATAATAAAAAAAAAACCTTGACAGTTATACACCTAAACCTTCCCCTTGAATCACTGTACCTATTAGTGAAAACCGCATGAAAATCCGTTCAGTAGTTTTTGAGTGTATCGCGAACAGACAGACGGACAGACGTGGCAGAGGACTTTGTTATATACTATGTAATGTTTTATTTGGATTAATCTTCAAAAATATTCCCAAATCTATACATATAAATTAAATAGATATATGTGTTGTTTATCCGGACCCGATTTTAATAAGACTTTCAGTAATTTCATCAAGAGTTTCTAGAGTAACATCTAAGTCTACATATATCATTACGCTTTTGAAACACCTAGTTCCCGTTTATATTTGTAAATTCAAATCACTTATCTATTGCAGAGGTCTAGGTATGTCCTTAGTATATGCCTAATTCACTTACTGAATACAATACCTAAGTTCAACAAAAAGTTACTAAATATTCGTTTAAATTTGTGAAATTAGTAAGTGATCATGTAGTAAACAAAACGGTATTAAATAAACCAGGAGAACGTAGTACATCAGCACAAAAACCATCCACACTCAACGGTCCCTTTGAATCAACACAAAAAGAACCATTAATAAGCGATATAAAGCATCCCGACTTACCTTTTACGCTAATGACACTCCATTTTCTTGAAGCGCCACAAATAAACACAAACCGGCACAAAAGAACGTTAAAAACCTTATCAAATACAGACGCGAGTAGACGATAACAAAACGTATATACTTTAACGTTGCGATGTGTAAATTATCGTTAGTTCTGTGTACTAAACGTTTACGCGCGGTATGCTTTTGTACTGGTGAGTGGCGAACGCGGCCGTGCCCGTCTCATGTTAGAACGCAAATGACCAGCAGCATCGAAGCCGTACAATCACTGTGACGTCGGCAGCAAATGAAATTACAAAACAAAAAGACACGAAGAAGGCACCAGTAGACACAGATCTATAGTACGATCGATAACATGCCCAACTTGTAAAACTGGAGAAAGTTACAGTCAGCCGTTTCGAAAGCGTAAGTGTGGTTTCTTACACGAATGCGCTTGAAAAGTAATGATCTGTCATGAAAAACATCAATTTGAATGAACTTCCTAAGTTTTACGCAATATTGCGAAAGACCACTGTGAGCTATCTCATATGTATCTATTTGAAAATCATAAATACATACTTCATATTTCAGTACTGCGTTCAAAGAACTTCTTCGCAAGTTAGCTGTATTGAAGAGCAAATTAAAATTAATTTAAAGATATTATCATAAATTTAAATGGTAATGAACTTAAATTAGACATAGTTGGATTTAAATGAAAATTTATGAAAACGAAATTCGCATCAACTGTGGAATTAATTTTTTAAATAAATAACACACTTCAAGTAAAAATACCGTTAGCCGACGGACATAAAAGAATACTCAACCTGTGTATGTTACTGATATACTGCGAAAGCATCGCTACCACAAGTATTTCTCCACATAGTAGCATTTTCAGGTTCGAATGGGATAGTTGGCAATATGCAACGGCATATGAAACAATTTTCATTTGGCCTTCAAAAGCAGTAATCTGCTTATTTTTTAAGACAATTTGAGTACTGAATTAAGTCTGGGATCTCAAAGACTCTACAAGCATTCACGGTCAGAAAGCTCATCCTTATGGGTTTCGAAAGAGATCTGTGAAACACGCTTTATTATTTTTATGATATTCGAATACACACCAGTCAGCGCTGCAGAAGTTGGAAAGCGAACTTGAAACCCATTCTCTTGCCCGTGCAATACAACAATGCATTCAGGATGCTGATGGGGTAACTGTAGCGCTTCGGGAATGTTCGTCTAGGCGAGAATTGATGGCTTTCACGTCTTCATGCGCAAGTAATGCTACTCTCGGATGACCAGGATACGCGCTATCCCCAACAGCTAGCTAATGCTGTAGCAGACAAGTGGGACAGTTCCATACAAGGACATATGATATGCCTACGTATAGTACATACCACTGGCGTTACAAAAATAATTAGTCATTCCTAGCAGATGAAAGCACTAACACTGACTTCTAAGTCGTGTTTATACTAACCAAATTGACTTTTGTCTCAAAATATTTTGAATTTGTATCATGACTGTCATTTTAAAATTGGTTATTACTGTTTGCATGTAGGTATATCAAATTACTGACTCCATAACCTAAAATGATCTGTATTTGAGTATTCATTTTTGATTATATATTTCTGACCACTTTATAAAACACTAGATCTCCATGATCTTATTAATAATTTATTGGATCTTCGTATTTTGGGTATAAATACAGTCCTCGCCAATCATTTTGATTGCTTAGAATATAGAGACGCCAAACAGAAATTTAGGTACAAATACGCACTATATTAATGCATAAAACCGAGCTAAAGGATAAAATAAATGTCAACTGTAATTCTAGCTAAATTCTACACAGAAGTAGATTATGTTGTGGAATTGGCCTTATGTTTTTTTTGTAACGATATAAATAAGGTACGCTGAAGCAGACGTGCATTAGTCAATATTACTATAACGGTCATACACCTTGTTAGGGATCAACGTCAGAAGCATTAACAGCAGAGCCATTTCTACTGAAAAGCAGAGGTGGTAGGTAACGAGGTGTTTCAACTAATTTCTCAAGATTACGTTAAGTTACAGTCCATTAGTTCTGTAGGTGGTAGAGCCACGCTGAAGCTATTATTGGTTTCAGCATGAATGGATCGGCTCGCCCGGGGTAGTACCACCCTCTCGCAGAAAACTGACGTGAAGTAATAGTACTTGTATTGTTGCGTTTCGTTCGGTCAGTGGCAGTGCCAGAGAAACACCTCCCCTCCCCTCGCCCCGCGCTCCTCCTCTGCCTCTTACTCTTTCCTCCTAAACACAGACTGGCAACGCACTTGCAACTTAGCATTTGCAACAACTTAAAGAACTTAGAGATATTCAAGGGCTGATTAATATAACTGTAGTGGTATACTCACTCTCAGCTTCGATTGGATAATATCTTTATCCAGTGTTATACTGAAAACAAATTTATAGCATTAACTAGTGTGATTTTTGTTGCTGTGATTTTGTATCCATGTTTTATATCATTCAGGAACTTGAATTGTAGAGAAAGTTTCGTTAATCGAATAATTTAAAAACTTCTTAATTGTTGGTATTTTTTATTGAGATGATAGAAATAAAGATATTTTTTACGACTGATTCTCCATAAAGATTTTATTATATAACAGCGGTCACTTTCATTTTTCTTAATTTCTCATTTCATGTTAAAAACGAAGATAAAGTACCACGGCATGGCTTCATATCTTGCTTTACGCGCGTTACGAATGCAACTCGGTAACATTTTGCGATATGCAAAAGGATACGGTAAGTCTTTGCGACTTATTTTTCCGTAACTAATAGCCGCATGTGGCTAAATGCAATCCATATACTCTTTTCATGCTTATAGATTGTAGCATTTCACCACAATCTCATGTGATGTTAAATAACGACGTAACCTAAGAAAGTGAACATGCTAAACCTACAGGGTTTTAGCTTTCAAGTGTAGCTATCGGAATACACTAAGAGGTGCTTGACGTCAAATATTTCACATGGTGGTGGTAGCTAGCCTATCGGGGTTAGAAAAACCCTTACCACCATGCTATGGTTTCAACATGATGTTTTCCTTCAACGGAAAATCCGGCCAGGCCCTCCGGCTATGTCTGAGCACGCTATCGACTAAGCCATCATTGTTTCAAACTTTCCTAAGATCATAGGGGTACCAGAAAATGTGAAATATTGGCATTCAATGATAAATTCAGATTATGTCTTACCTAAGCCTTAGTAAAACTATGAGAGTGGTAAGTATATAATTTAGCACCGCGTTACCAAATATATACGAATAACTTTAGCTTCATAGAGGTAGTTTTAAACACATGGTTAGAAGTATCTGTTGCGAAATGTCAGAATTGTAAAACAAAATTGAGACAATCTCTTTCCAGCATTCATACAATCAGCGAAGCATACGCGTTGCGGTTAGTCTGTGACACATTTTAAATTGTTCTGATGGTGGTCATTTGTCATATCCGTCTTTGTGATTTTTTTATCTATAGTGGTTTACCGTTTGACCACAACCCAACTAAATATTAAGCGACGGTGTAGTCTAACATGGAAAAACATTTAATATTACTGCCGTAGTTACTTCTTGAAAGATTTTTTTAAATGTGATTTGAGGCAAACCAATATGTTGGTCACCTGATCATTGCCACCTATAGATACTTGCAACATGAAGGTAATCACAGATATATTGCCGGTCTATGAAAAAGAGGCAGGCTCGTTTCTTGAAGATTTGTGAGTTATATTAATATCGAAACACCGTCGCCGGGATTTAATTCGGTGTTCGGTACCGGTGTTGTTGCAAAAATGTAAGCGAAAACCGCACAGGACAATACTTCCAATCATCGAAATGATATGGATGTTGTCCAATTTGTGCGGAACCGTTTGGTAATTAAAGGCGGACCCATTAATTCGTACAGCTTTTCAGAATGTGCTTACGTGAGAATTTCAAATACCTAACCAGTTGGGACTTCACAAAACCCGATCATCACCATGTTGTTGCTTATAGGAAACTCAAGGGATCCGTCCGATTATGACGTAGTTGTCCGGTTTTTGCACACGCGCAAAATCGTATTCATAAGTTGCAGGTTCTCCAGAACCGAGCCCTACGTAAAATCACCGGTAACCCATGGTTCCTCCGGAATAAGGATCTTCACGTGATGCTGGAGATGCCTTCTGTCTGGGCGTATATAAAATCACTGACAAGTATTTATTTCGAAAAAGCCGCTAATCATCCCAGCCCGTTAGTGGTATCCGCCGCGAACTATGAACCCGTACCCAACGTTGCGCAGTATAGAAGACGACGGCGACACATTTTTACTGACCCTCCTGATTCAATCACGTCAGCGAACGAGCAGTACCAGCCTGTTTCTTCAAACAGAGTGTGTTCACGCCCACGTCCGCGTAACCACAGATCCCGCCGCCGTGGTCTGGGGTAAATTTCGCTCCCGCACACCAGATTAAGCCCCTCTCGGCAGCGGCTCAAGCCTAGGTTCGTTCCCTCGGCGTGGAGCCTTTGAGTACGCTGCTCACGCGATACAGTGACACAAAACCTTACTTCACTGCTAGAACATCACACACATCACCTATACCCTTATTTTTCCCTATCCTATCCTATATAGTTTAGAGGATTTTTTTCCGACACAAAATACATATAGGAGCTGTTGAGGCACGCATGCTTTGAACACATGCATGTTTCAATAACTCATATATGTATATCTAGAGAGCTTAGGTTAGCTCAGATAGGTCGCGATTTTTGTACAAAACAGGCGACAGCCCAAGCCAAGGTGTGCCGTGCACCCTTAAGTTAGTCGACCAATTATGCCAAATCGGCTGAGTGCCTGCAGCGCTTGCCTCAATAGTTTGGTGAAACTGTAAAGACCTTTTCAGGTCAACAGCGTGTTCATTTCGAAAAAAAAAAAAACTCAAGGGAATTCAAGACGATTGATGCGACCTCTGTATATGCTAACACTAAGTTAATACCATCTCCAAACGAAACTGCACTGCTGAAACGGAATCTGCGCATTTATTACTTACTTCTGGACCTACGCTGAAATTTATCATATACTTTAATCCTTTTCAAATTGCTTTTTGATGTGAAACATCTATAGGCGCGGGTAAACCTGATTATTGACATGGTGAGTGTGTAAGACGTGGCGACGCGAAACCATGCGCAAGAGAATGTGCGCTATCTCTCTTGCCGCACTGAACTCACAAACCTATAATGAAATTTAATAATTTGAGATTCCTTCCAATCGAACAATTACAATGTTTCACATCTGCCAGGATTCCGTTACGGCTCACTTTTTTTATTACATTATAACTCAAAAACAAAGTTTATCCAATATTCGAGTGAGCTATGTCAGTCCCGACTGTATTCTATAGTTAGTCAAAATGGTTCTTTTAGTTTTCACGTTTGAAGAAGCGATAATGGCTTAGTCGCTAGTATGTTTGGTTCCTTGCAAATTGTGATGTTTTCGATTAGTGAAACCATCGTTATGAAGGTGCCCCGCCCCAGCTTTTTCTCATTACGACTAGCTATGTACGTTCCAGTTGAAAGTCTGTCACTAAGCCCCTATAGATCTTTCGGCAGTAACACTTCAATCCCAGTCCCTTTAGCGTGTTCACTATCTTGGACTACATCATCATTTAATCTATACTAATATTATAAAGATGTAAAGTTTGTGAGTTTGTGATTTTGTAGGGGGTAATTTCAGGAACTACTAGTCCGATTTGAATTTTTTTTTCAATATTATTAGTTCATTTATCGTCGATAGTTATAGGGTATATATCACCACGCTAAGGCCAATAGGAGCGGAGTGCCAATGAAGAATGTTTAAAAATCGGTTTTTTTTTTGCTTGAGAGATTCCACTGCGTGTTAGCGTTAGCCCAAAGTACCTATGCCACGCGAACGAAGTCGCGAGCAGAGGCTAGTATTAAATAAGATTATAGTCAATTACTAATAGCTATAAAGTAGATATTCAGTTGTCGAAAACTTACAGACTAGAATGACAGCGACGATTGCATTGAACTATAGATCTCTCAGCGATAGTCGCTGAGTAGTATTAACGTCACTATATCGAGGTATAAAAGAAAAAAGCAATCATCAACGATGAAATATGTTCATTTATCATTTTTAACGTTAACTGACGTATTACGTAAAACCGTAGTAAGAACATTAGGTGTTTCTTAATATTCAACGAAATCCTATCACTGCAAATGTTAATGCGACATTATTTGTTACAGTTCATGTTCTAATCATCCTTGCCTCGTTTTAAACCGAGCCCCGTACCATTGTTCTTTCTACAATTTGTTCGAATCAATTAGTCGAATCAACTTACTGGCGTCGACTCCACAGATTCAAACTAATTTTGTTCAAAATATACAAAAGTGTCAATCGAAACTTAAAGTGAAGTGAGTAAAGGGTGAGTTCGAACTTTAGTAAAATAATACAATAAACTCATTATAGTCTTTAACTGTAGGATTTTTATTGATAACACAGCGTTTTGTCAACTAGGTGTAATAAAATTAATTGTTGTTTTTGGGCTTTGTTAAAATAAATAATTACCCACCATTATTGTATTCCTTGGTATACTAGAGTTACAATCATATAATATTGTAAGATTATTACTATTTATTGGCAGCGTAATACTGGAGCGGATATAAAAAAAACAGGACGTGCCGTAAAGACATACGATAGAAGTATAACTTTGATTAAATATATACAAAAATTCACCAATCTTTATAAGATCAGCGACGTTACCAAAAATGTACGTGATTAAAAAAAATATGACAAAAAGCCAATGTCACGCGCAGTCATCCATCCAAGTACTGACCGCACCCGACGTTACTTCGGTGATCAGTGTTTTCAACTCTCTAGCCGGGATAGTGTTTATCGCCACAACTTATTCTGATTACGGACGAGAGTTCAAAAGCCCTCTCATAAGAAGTCTTACTTAAAAGAAAAACAATGTATTTTATAAATAACGTTAGTTTACATAGAAAAAGATAATAGTAGTGGTAACAAAGCTATCTTTGACACTTAGATCAATTGTGTTAGAAAAAAAAACGCATTGTCTTAACTTTTCCCGTCGGATGTGTAATTATATCCAATAAATGTCAGTAATCGATCGTAATGGAACAACAGACACGCGATAGAGTATGCCAAACGCGAATCGAGATGTTGTAGCGTGAACCGGAGTAATATGGTACGGGTAATTAGTTAAAACTGCCTTTCGTGTTGTATGAAAATAAATACAGGGGTAAATGTTAAGCGTGTGTTTTGGATTACAACATTTTAGAATTGAAGGTTCTAATGTTATTCTTTTCGAAATGTTAACATTATTAATTTGTTTTTTTTAAGTGTAAACCCCTTTAGTCACGTCGTGTGGTATTTTTGTCAGGGGATAAACTTGATGACAGAGTAGTGTGACCGACCGACCGTATTACGTTTATCACGCTGAAACTATTACTGGTATCAGCAAGAATGGGTCGGCTAACCCTGGGTAGTACCACCCGACCCACAGAAAACCGACGTGAAGTAACAGTGCTTGCATTGTTGCGTTTCATTCGGTCAGTGAGAGATCCGGAGGTCCACCTCCCGTTCTCTCGCGTCTCCCTCCACCTCTCCCTCTTACCCCTTCCTCCCAAACACAGGCTGGCATCACACTTGCGACTTCACTGGTGTTGCAAATGTCTGTGGTCGTCGATGATCACTTAACATCAGGTGACCTCGCTGTTCGTTTGCCTCCTATGAAATAAAAAAAATATCGGGAGTGTTTTTTTGCAACTTTTTCTGCTTACGCCAAAGACCTTAAATAACCTAGAAGTACCATTTCACCAGGGACTCTCCGGACTTGTTCCTAGGAACAGTACGAAAACAGAGAAAGTACATTCAGTTTCTAACATAAATACAATGTTAAATACATAAGAGATTATCATACATGTAATAGTTACATACTCTATGGTCATTACCGGTAATAAATTCTGATGTTAGATAATTACGCAAAATGTATGACATAATAATGCTGAGTGAAAAAAAGTACATCATTTTTTTCTATATCAAAACCTAGAAATGAAATAAATAGTACTAAATTATAAATATATTTTCTGTATATATAAAAATCCAGTGTAATCGACCTTCATGAAGGTTAGCATTTTTGTGTAATTAGATCCAACTTATGTTTCGACCAATAACCTCAATTTGTTTAATCACAAACTAATGATTTACGATGTTGATTGTTGTTATTAATTGTAAGTTCTATAAGTCTCCATCAGATGACGCTTTAAATAGGTTGGCTACCAGAAAACTGTACGACTGACTATTATAGATGGCGTCTCGTTTTAACTTTGAATTTCTTTTTCAACTCCAGTTTATTTTATGGTGCACATATTCTGTTAATCTATAACTTAGCTACAGTAATATGTAGCCGGGTTAGTTAGTTATATCAATAAATATATTTAAATTCAAATTAAATATTTTTCAAAATGTCTGTATTACAATTTGAATGAATTAACGACTTTAAGAATAACAATTGAAAAAGAGTTTTTGGCGGGAACTTGGAATGCCATGTCTTATATTTTATCCATAATTATGTGTTATTTGGCTCCATATTGTGTAATGTTGGTGATACTTTACGTAATATAGTTTGGTTATTGTGCACAAGTGATGTGGATCGGAAATAATATAACGGAGCATGGATTCTGACTTGCCACAAAAATTACCTGGAAAGTTCTAACAAGACGGCCACCACCTTGTTAGTTCATTGAAATTATATCAAGAAATTTATAATATCGTTACTCACGTGACAATAATAATCTACTAGAAGACTGGATACCAAAAATAAAATGGAAGAAAAACAATTGAAAATATGTTCAAAGGGTATATACACAAATCTTAGTTTATATACTGTCCGACTTTATATACTAGTTTTAGTAGATTTATAATTAAACAAAAGAGGTTTCATGTAACTTGTTATGATATGAAAAATAATATAATTATGAATACCTAAGGTTTATTCACATTTTAATCGATTCGTTAAATTAAATGACAAACGAAATTCGTACTAAATCTCGTATCTCTCTTTTCCCTCTCGTGGTACTTCATTAGCCGTTCTATTTCAGTTGTATGCTCAATTACTAGATACTGTATGATAATAATGTAATAGAAAAGACGCAACGATGTATGAAATGAAAAATAAAATGAAAGAGATGAAAGGCAGAATTAAAATGAAATCGTAATTGATTTCTCTGTAGCTATGATGATGTATGTGAAATAAATAAATTATAGGTAAAATCTTTGCATTTCTATTAAACTGAAGTGACTATTATTTGTGTTGGGGATTAATGTAAATTATAATAGTCACACGCTATAATAGCCCTTTCGACAAATTACAATAGTGTCATAAATTGTCCAATTTATAAAAATTAGAATAAAATAATACTGCTTTTTTTGCATTGACCTTGTAGAGTTTAAATATAGGAGGCAAACGAACAGGTGGTTCACCTGATAGTAGGTGGTCACTATCGTTCATAGGTACTTGCAACACCAGGGGATTCGCAAGTGCGTTGCTAGTCTGTGTTGGGGAGGGGGGGTTTGACGAAGGAAAGAGGAGAGGGGGAATGTGAGGAGAGGTCAGCTTCTGACGCTCTCACTGACTGAGCGAAACGCAACAATGCAAGCACTGTTACTTCACGTCGTTTTTCTGTGAGAGGGTGGTACTACCAGGACGAGCCGATCCATTCGTGCTGAAGTCAGTAATAGCATAAGCGTGGCTCTACAACCTACAGAACATATTATGAATGTTTAATTCAATTTTGCTTCAAAATGTTGATAAACATGTATGAATTTAATTGGTAACACCATCGCGTGATAGCGAAGGAATAAATTGTAAGGAAATGTTATCACTTTCTTCGTATTGTGAAAAACTTATGAAAATCCGTTTTTTTATTCAACTCCTGAAGGTATGAAGTGATGATAGACATCTATTTACGTGAAACTTAGTATGTAGGTAGTTTCGAGGACGATAAATCAATCTAGCTAGATTTTATCATAGAAAACTTTTTAACGGAGTTTTCAGGCAATTAAAAAAATATATCTAGAATATAAAGGTAAATTTCGCCGCCGCTATCAAAATAAAAATAGCTCAGATAGAAGTCGATTGCTTCGAAAATTCGTGTAACCTCAGTTCGAATCCGAGTAACAGAAGAAGATATAATGTTTTTATTTTATTTATTTTTTTTTGTAGAAAAATGTTAATTTTATAAGGCAAACCTAACAGTTTATATTAATTTAAAAATGTTTTTAAAGAACCGAGCTAGGCTCGGTCGCCTAGATACTAAATATTTATTGAAGAGGAAAACAAAATATTATGTAGAAATATTTACGATCTTATAAGGCTTTTAAACTGTAACCTGTCTGTTAATGCAATTATATCAACAGTGCACTTAGAAACCATACGACCGAGCTCTAATTCTTTGTTTATTGCAGAATATGACTTCTTCACTATGAAAATTATTATATAACTGGATATTCGTAAATAAGTCTAGCTGTTGGCCGTGTTTTCGTCGACGTTTGATGATATCATAAATTTTATTTGCTTAACTTTGACTGTTTATGTAGCGTACACCGAAATAACTCTAAGACGCCATGAGTTTTCAAACTTTCTTGATGATTGTCTTAACCTAAAGAACGCTTTTGAGTCTCACAAACTTTCTCTTTAAAATATTAATTGGATCAACATCGTCTTTTTTCTCTTATCCAACCTAAGCAGGATCAGCATATAACAAGTTTTCCTCTTCCACTCTTCCCTATCAGATAATAATTCCCTCGCATAATTCAAACGTTCAATACAAATATCATTTTTCAAATGACCCATCCACATCTTTTTCGGTCCTCCTTTACCTCTGTAATATTTATACTCACAAATATCTTTAAATAATTTATTTAGAAGAGACGCCAACACACCCGACGTTCATTCTTTTCACAAGCATGGCCATCGAGATTCTACAATTTTATTGAAGGCCAGTACACTACAACCTATTTACTGATGCTATTTTCAGACTTCCTCTCGTATTTTTATCCATTCTGGATACACAATACATTCATCTTAACATTCGCATCTCTGGTACATGTAATCTTTTCTCATCCATCTCTTTCATGGTCCAGCTCTTGGGTCCATATAACACGACTGCTCATAGGATATATGTAAATAAATAAATTGTAACTCTTATTATGGTCGGAATTGCTGACGGTGATTACAGTACAATCCAAAAACAATGGCGACCACCGAGAGTTAAGCCATCCCTCGCCGGTCGAAACTGTCATGCTGGCCTACGTAAATACCTTTCACGACGCTTAAAGGACTCCATGATATAAGAAGGAGGGAATACACTGGCCGAGAGATTGTTCCACAGCTTCAGGGTACGCCAAAGATAAAAAATTGCGAATTTTTTAGTTCGTGCCCAGATAGGATTTAGATCATTGGAAAACCATTAATAGATATAAACAGCCTACATACAATACTAAGAAGCATGGTCAATGAACGTTTGTCATTTTTTTACATATATAACTTCCACAGTTATAGTTTGTAGTTATTTTTCCTTAGTATATTAACATTTTAGCATATACAATTGTAGGTACGCAATAAACCAAGCTTACTGACGTTTGACTCTGTAAAATACAACAGATAACATTTTATATTTTCATACAATGTTTGAATTCATTTTAAATCTTAATACCTTGGATTTTAAAGTTATATTCCCACACTAAAATAATTATACGAGGACAGAGAAAAAGGAAGAAAAAGCAAAATATAACTTTCCTAATTAAAATTTCACCACTCACTGGCATCCGTGTTGGAGGAATAAAACAAAATTTTCTTTTATTTTCCATAGTCCAACGTACAGAATGGACTTAATTCCGTTTGGCTGATATGCTCTGGACCTCTGGGCCAGTCAGATCAGTTGAGTAATTAAAAAAAAAGTTAATCTATTTTGATTCCATTTAAAAACATACATAAACACTTTCGTCTAAACTAATTTCACATAAAACAACCTAATTACAATTTCGTCTACCAGTTTTCTTAATAAAATATTCCAAGAATTATTAAGTCGTGATTTCGGTTCACTTTATAAAGGTTATTGGAAAATGTATACTTTAAAGTTTCGAAGGTAAGTTTGTTATTACCTTTTGTTCTATTGTTATGCTAGAACTTTCTTTCAAGTAATAATGAAAGAAGCCTTTAAAATATTGGCAGAATATGTTACAAATTTCCAATGGATTGTTTTGTGAGCCATATCTACTTATTTATCCTTAGTAATATTATATATGCAAAAGTAACTCTGTCTGTCTGTCTGTCGTGCTTTCACGCCAAAACTAATGAACCAATTTAAATGACATTTGTTACAGATAAAGTCTAGAGTTTGAAACAGGATACAGGCTACTTCGTAATGCGAAAAAGAGTTGTAAGAGGTTGAAAGGGGAGATAAATAGTTGCATGGAAGTATCGTCATTCTTAGAGGTAAATTCTTGCATTTTATTTTTTAGGCTGTTCGATATAAATAAATATGACATTCAAATTTTATAAAAAATTTACATTCGAGGATGTAAAACACCATAAGGAAGTAGGGAATGAAATGTTGTATGGAAATATTAACATTCAGCACCAATTTGAAAAATCCTTTCGGTATTAGATAGCTTATTTATCGAGGAATGTTATAGGCTATACAATCATGCTAAGACCAATAAGAACGGAACACCAATGAAATTTCAAAATCGTTTTTTTTTTTCTTTTGAGAGCTTCCGCTGGTGTGTTAGTTATCCTAAAGTCATTACTGCACGCGGGCGGAGTCGCGAGAAGAACCTAGTAATTAATATGACGCAAAAAAAAACACTCACTTTGACGTCACGAATCGATTGCTGGTAATTAAATATATTGCTATTTTGTTGGTTCGTATTAATTTTGGCTTTTACCTATGTTGATTTTTCGATGTCATTAACAAATTAACCTGATTAAGTTTTAACTTATTTAATTATCTCATACGAACTTTGAGTATAAAAGTCTATATTTAAAAGATAGGAAACGTAAATTAGTCCAAAAATATTATGTGTGTACGCAAATACCATTCTCAGTACAATTACAAATTACAAATAAATACGTCCACTTTAAAGTTAGTACACATTTATCAATTTTAAAATACAGTATTGTAATAAGTATTTGTGAAATACTCGGCATGATATATCCTGGGCATTAATGAATCACCACTCTGCCTTATCAGTAACTATAAGTTTATTCGAAATGTGTGTATAGATTTCTAGATTTGTAGATCGTGTTTCAAGTGGAGAGTATATTGATGAAGGCTAAAACGATAATTTAAAAGGCTAAAACGATAATTTTTAAATCAGAAAAGCTAAAACAATAATATGTAGTAGAAATTATGAGAATACTTGTAGTATATTTGGAAAGCTGTTTACAAAAAATGCTTACCTAACTACACATCCTGCTTTTTTAAAGTGCTTCATCCACGCATAAATCTTCTTCATAAGAAGGAGACACTTGAAACATCAAAGTGTTAGGGATTGCATAGAGGATGCTATTCCTTTTACGTAAATTGTCTGAAGGTGGAATCATATACCTAAAGCGGTATATATAAAATCATTCCTTTAAGTTTCTGTTTGATTTTTAGGTATTAGATTTATCCGAGATACAAAAAGAATTTTAAAGACCGTTTTGGCTATTGGTGTTTGAGTTTGTAAAGACTTAATAGCATATAGCGTTATGGAAAATAGAAAAAAAAAACAAAACTTAAGAAAACAGTTTTTTTCCCCAAAACTAGATATACCTATTGATAGTTTGAACAATCACCTTGCAAATTGGCATGCCTTCGTGGATATTATAACTCCCCACTAGATTGCGCTGCGTCGTATTGACTTCTGTACTGATCAATCAATCGTCATGAAAATTAGACACAATATCCATTTTTCCATTGGTCAACTATTTATTACAACATATAATACCAAACGCATAAAAAAAAAGCTAGTAAAGTACCCGACATTTGATTTGTCCTATCGAGAAAAAGATAAGGTCTGACGTGCAGATAAGGTCGGCTTGCTCTAGCTTTGTAAAGAATTCTCTCTATCGCACAGCGCAATGACTGCGATAGACAAGGATAGCAATGCACAAAACTGAAATTAGCTGACTATCTATATCTTCTACCCGACATGCCTAATCAAAAGTCGGATACTTCATAAAATATTTACTTTAGGCCTAAATAAATCATTAATGAACATCATATTTTTGAACGGGGAAAAGAAGATAGATAAAAATAACATCATTCAGGATTGGCCCTCGGAAACCATGTTATGAATATTTGCATACAGAAACGTAATGCTAGACAGATTAAATCTTACATAAACCTTCATTAAATTAATTAAATTCCAGATTTTTAATTAAGATTACTGCCGCTTTCCAGATAAATTGTGTAATGTTTTAATTCAGTTGATGTTTTAATTTTTCATTTATGTTAATTTTAAGGAAAATAAACTTTGCGTATAGGCTCAATAAACATCGTATTACTAACGGCAAGCTGCGATTTCTGCGATTTTATATATATCTATAATTCATGATACCAATATTGTTTTTGCATAACTCTAACAGTTAATTCCCAGATCGAGTTTCTTGCTGATTCATCCCAAAGTGTAGATTGTTTTCCGAAACTGGACAGTTTTGACGTTCTTAAGCCCCTTCTCAAGGCCTGAATTGGATAAAGTATTTTTGATTTTGAGCGTAAGCGTTGATAACTCAATAACTATATGATTTTTTTTATTTGACACTTATAATTGTATTTTAGTTAATTTAATTCAGACACCTATGTTTTTCACTGTAATTTCTTCTAAATGAAGTAATCTACTTGGGCATATAAGCACAGACTTGTAAAACTTGGAAACTTGCAGTGGGAATAAAGGAACCAAATAGTTATTTTTGTAAAAGGAACGGAACAATACAAAGTTTTTATTTCAAAGAAATGTATTGTATTTTGCAAACCGTACATTTGTGGTATACAATTTGTATAAAGTAGGCCAAATGAAGACATTATTCTGTATACCTACAATGTATTGGATTTAGTAATATCGCTTAATTTAATGAACCGTGACAAGTCTTTAGTGCGACTGAGATAACAATAGATTCACATTAAGAAACTAATTGTAATGAAGGGAGTCAAAACACTACACACTTAATAGTGCTGTGCTTATACATGTAATGCGTATATTATTTTCTATGCGAACTAATGCGGATATTATGTAATAATTTTTTTTTTAATTTGATTGTATGTAAAGTCCATTTAAGGGCGATAATTTTACGTGATGACGTCATAAGAAAACATCGATGGAATGATAGCATACTTTTAGGAAATGAATTATTATCAGAAAATTGATGAAAAATTTACAAAACAATTCACGTGTAAGTTGTGTGCTGTCGCTGGCTCTCTTCTACTCGGATGCATGGTCTGATGGGGTGGAAGAGAGATGGATGCGTCACAAGCCAAACGATTAGGCCGAGCGCTCGGCTCAGGGGGAACGTGACAATGAGTCGTGCTTTTTCGTGCCTGCAGCTGGAGCTCATCAATTTATAGGACGTTATCACGTGAATAAATAATTGAAATCGTTATTTATTTTCACTTTATTAGCGTGTTTCAAATATTTACATTATAACAGTAGCTACAACTGGCGTGACTGACGACGCGGTTAGTAAGTTCGTCCAGACGCTTCGGCGCGGGATACTATGGATTACAACCTAAAGATGGCCATAAAGGATTAAAACGCTATCGGTATAAAAACAACACCGTCATTAAACCTAAAATAGTTAAACTTAAATAAAAGAAATAAAAATAATAAAAAAAATACAAATTTGATCACGGATACGATTTTTTACGTATACAACACTTAAGCAAAAAAGGTGGAGACAAAGAGCCTGCAGAATAGAAGAAATAAAAAAAACAGTAGCTATATAGCAATTAATTAATTATAAATTTATTTGTACGAGACATACTATATAATAAGATTACGTTGAGATAGTTCTCAAAACTAATATTAATAGCTGAAAGTAAAAACTTTTTTCATCAACCTAAATAATATTTACATAGCGGTTTTACAAAAGAATTAAAAAATATTTCATGGCAGTCATAAGGACTACCTACATTAGTGAAAATCCAAAACAACAAAATGACTGTGTTATTTTTTACACTAACTTTTACACTAACAGTTTTATTTTGGACATGAAAAGAATACCAGGAGCGGTAAAGTTTGTAGTCTGGTGAAGATGTCAAGGCTCTCCTAGGCCAATAGCGTAGTCAGTTTGATAAAAAAGCTTTAGTTACGGTATATGTGTTGTTACACTTCAAAATGAGCTAAATTCAATTTTAAGCGTTCATATATCTTTAATTTTTTTATATTTCCAAATATTTAGACACCGAGAAGGAAATTCGTTTTTTTTCTCGAACTGACTACGCTATTGACCTATTAAGACCTTAACAACTTCACCGGACTACAAAGGAAGTTCGTATTTACCCGTCCATAAAGTTATAGTTTTTTTTTGTGATCTTCATTTTTTATATGTACAAAGTTCGCAGATTTTGAAAAACAACGCAAAATATTAGGAACGGCTAAAATTGTCTTAATTACCTTCTATAGTACTTACGCCGCGTCTTCATCAAAATTACAATATCTTCTAATAGAGTGGCCCGATTTTAATGAAACAAATACTAAATTATTCTCGAAGATATGCTTTATGGTTTTCTTGATGTGGTTTATTGTGATCCTAGTACTCTATCAGTGATACGTGTTCATACAAACAGACAGATAAATAGATAGACAGACATTTTTAAAAACGATTGAAACGTTATCTTAGAATCCGGCCACAATTTTTTTTACAAAAATCGAAAAGTTCAGACACTATATTTACACTCTTACAAAAATACAAGAACTTAACAATTAATATTTTTTAAAGGTATTATTATTTTGACGTTTTGTTCGGATACGCGATACATCACTATCCGAAGTATAATTACATGAAATTAATTCGAACGTACACCACGAGTGGATTTTAAACCGTCCTGATTTGCATTTTAAGTAATAATTCCGACGGTTGATAACAAACAGACGTGGTTGCGATTAAATCTGTAAAAACACGTGCGTCACAATAAAGCGAGATATATGCTATTTTTTTGTTTTCATTGTTTCACTTATATAATACAACAAAGGGTTGGACTGGACACGAGCAATGAAGCATTTTTTTTGTTTTTTTTTTTTCTCGAACTGACTACGCTATTGGCCTTTACAGCTTCACCGGACTACTAAGGCGAGCGCTTAAGGCACTCAGCCGATTTTATATTGGCAACCAGCTCAAGGGTGCACGGCACACCTCGGCTTGGCTGTTGCCCGTTGCATGCAAAATCGCGACCTAACTTAGCAAACCTAGCTAACTGTTCATATATGTTTGAGTTGTTGAGACGTATATGTGTACCAAGCATATCCGCCTCAACAACTCCTCCATGTATTTTTATCGAAAAATTGAGTTTTTCAGTTCGATAAGGGAATTTTTAAGCGACTATGGCGTAATAGGAGCATTTAAGGACATTGTGTCGATCGATATACGTTCGAGAATCTTTAGAGTTTTGTTGCCTCGAAGGTACATGTTGGTAGTTACCGGTGGAGCGAATTAATATAGAAAAGGTGTTGTGTTGACTGTCCTTTATGCAAGTATAATTGATACAGGTCACACTATTATACAAATATTATTAATATAGAGAGTAGTCTTACATCAGCGTCCCTACGCGTCCTGGATGAAAAAGTGACAGTTTCCTATTTTATTTTTGGTAACCAGACTTCTAGTAGACAATTACTGCCATTGTCGAGTGAGTAACGATATTACAAGTTTCTTATATAATTTTAATGAACTAACAAGCTGGTGGCCGTCTTGTTATACTTTGCTGAGAGTTTTTGTGGCAAGCCAGAAACCATGCTCCGTGGTATTAATTCCGATACACTTGATTTGTGCACAATAACTAAACTATATTACGTAAAGCACCAATAACATTACATAATATAGAGCCAAATGTCACAAGGTTATGGGTTATATATAAAGACGGCTACACGGCATTACAAGATTCCGCCCTAAAACTCCAAAGAGATGGATGATGGATGATGGATGATGGATGATGAATGGAGATGGATGGATTGACATTTTTAGGCCCCGATTACTGGTCTTTTGGGTGCCTTATCGATGGCAATGTTGCCGGTCTTATATTCTATGACTTGTTGCGGACAAGTGATGTAAAATTAGAAGTGGAACGGCACAATTCTTAGCGAATGAACCAAAGCTTTTGGATAAGGAATAATATTGTGTTGAAACCAGAGACATGAAACCATAGGGGCAGGGTTTTTTTTACGTTTGTCTTGTTAAATACTACCGTCAAATTAAAAATCTTTCACCAAGCACTTGGCGTCTTCTGGCAGCTGTAATTGATAGCCAGTTTCCCTCTAGCTGTAACGTGTTTACCAATTTCGTCATTTAATTTGATGTGAGATTGTAGTCAAACTTGTCGTATAAAATGTATGAAAAACTTAAATAGACGAATTTAAAAATATAATTTGTGATTAAATTATTGTGTACTATAAGGATATATACCAGGAAATAGTTTGAAATTAAACGGAACGACGTAAAGCGGTTTACTGTAGCGAGAATGTGTTCTGTCTAGGGAAATATATTCGTTGGAATTAAACGGTCCACTACACGGACTGTTGCATGTACATGTTAATAATAAATTTCACAGTTAGTTTACATTACTAAATCCTAATATTTACAAATTACTAGCTGTGTCCGCGTCTCCGTTAGCGTGAAAACCAACGTAAAACAAACAGCGACTAATAAAATCATCTGAACGTATTAAGTCCATTAACTAATCTACTTTTCTGTCGTACTAAAGTTGCGTCGTCATTAAAATTGCAATAACCTTTGATAGAGTGAAGCGTGAAATGTGTTGAATTGTTGAAGAATGTTTTATCGTGAACGCAGTACTTTAGTAGTGATCGGTGTTCATACAAACAAACAGACAGACAGACAGAAATTTCAAAAAATGATTGAAATGTATTTTATACGACACGACTTCAAGACTCCTGCAACAATTTTTTTTACAAAAATCGAAAAAGTACGGACACGTTAGATTTACATTCTTATTATAATGCTAGCCTCTGCCCGCGACTTCGTTCGCGTGGAGTAGATACACTAACACTGACACACAGCAGTTCTCAAAAGAAAAAAACATCCCGATTTTGAAACATTTTTCATTTGTGCTCCGTTCTTATTGGTCTTATCGTGATGATATGTAGCCTATAACCATTCACGGCGAATTAGCTATATAACATTGTAAGAATTATTTAAATCGGACCAGTAGTTCCTGAGATTACCCCCTACAACGCCACAACATCACAACGTCACAAACTCACGATTTTTTTTTCTCGAACTGACTACGCTATTCACCTAGCAAGGTCTTTACAGCTTCACCGGACTACTTCCACAAACTTTACCACTTTATAATATTAGTATAGATATGTATAGATTATTATTATTATCGAGCTCTTCTCGCACCTGTTTATGTATATATATAGATAAAGTTGTTCAGGTTTTAAGTACGACTATTTTTATGAACACCATGCTTTCAGTGATTTGTGAAGTGGGGCAAGAGGTGTGATACGCATGCGCAGGAGAGGAGAAGTAAATGGATAACATTGTTTTACATGGAAATTTTATAAGAAGAGTATTATTTTACTTACATTTTTTCCACTTTGTATACAATATACTGTAAAGATAATAAACAATGCAGGCGGAGTTGTGAGTATCAGCTAGTTAATTATAAATTAACTTTTATATACAAAGTATGAAACATTTTTTAGTTATCTCGCGAATGTTTATGTTCAAGGTAACTAAACCTAATATAATTTAACGAACGCTAAAACATTACATCAGGCTATTAACGTACGAATTTGTAAGCTATCGTGTAGTTACATAGCTGGTCCCAAAATACGTCACGCAAATTTATAAATGAGCAATTTTAAGGTGTGTCGTATTCTTGGGAACAGATTGTATAGAAATAGAGAATTTTAAAGTGGTTAACTTTATATTACTGTATCAGCTATTGATTTCACTGCGCTAAAACGAGGTACAGGGCGAACATTCGCTGTACCGAATAAGAATCTAATCATAATTTATGTTCTGACTAAAGTGAGTTCTCGATTCCTTTGTTTCTCAGACCTCGTTAATTTCTTTTCTCTGTGGACCTATTTTAGAAGAATGGGAAAATATTCTTAGGTAAAAACGAATTACTGAAATAGGAAATAACGTAATTAGTCTTCAAGATAATCCTATCTAATATTATAATTATAGAGGGCCATAATGATCTTTGTCCACAACAAAGTAACATCATATATCGTGGTCAAATCCACATACAATATAAAGAAAAAATAGTTAGTACTGTGCTTAACATCAGGTATAGTGCAGTCACTTTGTAGTACAATGAAAAAAAATATGGAGGCAGTTATGAAAACTGCAGACATGAGTGAAAACTCGAAATAATTGAATAACTAAGTTCTCTTTTGAATTGTTTAAATTAATTATAGTTGTTTAAATTTTGATAATTTACATATAAAAATATTAATATTATTCTGGATTTCACATCTATTGACCCCCGGACCAATAATTATATATACTTTTATAAAGTTTATTAATCGATCAAAAATATAATGAGCTGTTAAATATAAATTTCATTTGTGTTTTTACAAAAAAGTTAAATACGTATTAAATAATGCTTTAAAAAGGTTACGATTTAAATGCTCGGCGCTCGCTGAATGTACGCCATCTTGCTCTTTTGTCTCGCTTTGGTTAGGTTAGGTTAGACTTGCGAAAAAAGGATAACGCGAACTTGCCTCGGGCGAGCGTGGTGCATTTAGTATGACAACTTTTAAGTATTTAATACGTATTAACATTTTTGTAATAACATCGTACATGTATACAAGTCTAGTCTGGCGCAAGTCGCGCAAGCGTAATGAGGTAGGTCACGCTTCCTAGCATGTCTTGACGCAAAACCATAAGTCTAGCTCCTGCTAAAAAATAGCACTAGACGCGCCTATAAGATTCCATTTCAATAAATATCTTAGAAAATATGACAGCTTTGAAATTATGCTGAACGAAATAAAAGTTATTTGTGTGATCACCTATTAAGAAGCTTCTTTGATTTTGATGTATTGTAAGTGTCGAGGAGCCAAACAATGCATTTGAATTATTTAGAAGTATTTAACTTATAATGTGACTTATTTAACTATATTATAACAACTATAGTGTCAATATTTGTAGTCCGGTGAAGCTGTTAAGACCTTGCTAGGTCAATAGCGTAGTCAGTTTAAAAAAAGTCAATATTATTATATTGCACTTATGCAAAGCCGAGGAGAGTCGCAAATTTAGTAATAATTTTAAGAAGAGCAATTTTGTTACATCCTTTACAGTTTGATTAGAATATTTTGATTCTCATAGACGATTTCATTTTCTAAGTGTCCGTTTATATATGCAAACTTCGTATATTGACATATTTGTTTGTAATGCCAAAATAATACCTTTATATTATATGGTACAAAGAAAATATTTTTTTTTAATCATTCATGCCTGTTTATTTGTTCCAGCTAATCTTCGAAACGGTTGGACCGATTTTGACGTGACATTCACTGGGAGACAACGTATATTATAAGGAGTATGTAAGCTTTAAACTTTTGTTTAAAAAACATTAGGGTTTCGTGCAAATAATATAATTATCTAAAATAACAGTGTTCAGTACCACGCGCGCTTGACGCGCACCTTTATTCAACCAAAACATTTTGCTAAATTGATATATAAATAATTTGTATATTAGCTAGTTCAGTGTTCCACACGGATCTTCACACTGAATAAATATTTTTTACTAAATTCCATGCGCATGAAGTCGTAGGTAACATGCTAGTTTGTACGTATATTAGCAGGCCCGGCGAAAGTTGTCCCGCCCTGACAAAAAACAACCATAACAAATTATATACCTAAATCTTCCTCATGAATCACTTTATCAACTGGTTAAAACCGTATAAAAATCCGTTCAGTAGTTTTTGAGATTATCACGAACAGACATACAGACAAATGAACGTGGCAGAGGACTTTGTTTTATACTATGTAATGATTTAAAATTGAATAAAGTTTAATTTGTATATTACGTATTTCGTGTGATTATGAAAAAAGTAAAAGTTTTACGTGAAAGCTGTTAACTGCTTTGATACTAAAAAATGAAAAAGAAGACATCGATAATTGATACTGAGAAATATATGGTTTGTATGTATGGGTATATTTATACATGTATTGTGATGTATTTGGTCGATGATAGATTGCACCAATTGCATTCCGTATTTGTAGGTGGTAGAGCCACGCTGAAGCTATTGTAGGAGGTAGAGCCACGCTGAAGCTATCGTAGGTGGTAGAGCCACGCTGAAGCTATTGTAGGTGGTAGAGCCACGCTGAAACTATTGTAGGAGGTAGAACCACGCTGAAGCTATTGTAGGTTGGTAGAGCCACGCTGAGCCTATTGTAGGAGGTAGAGCCACGCTGAAGCTATTGTGGGTGGTAGAGCCACGCTGAAGCTATTGAAGAAGGTAGAGCTACGCTGAAGCTATTGTAGGAGATAGAGCCACGCTGAAGCTGTTGTAGGTGGTAGAGCCACGCTGAACCTATTGAAGAAGGTAGAGCCACGCTGAAGCTATTGTAGGAGGTAGAACCACGCTGAAGCTATTGTAGGTTGGTAGAGCCACGCTGAAGCTATTGTAGGTTGGTAGAGCCACGCTGAAGCTATTGTAGGTGGTAGAGTCACGCTGAAGCTATTACGGGTTTTAACATGAATGGGTCGGCTGGTTCTGGGTAGTATCACTCTCTCACAGAAAACCGACGTGAAATAATAGTGTTTGCATTGTTGCGATTCGTTCGGTCAGTGAGAACGCTGGAGCCCTAGCTCCCCTTCCCTCGCTTCTCCTTCCTTCCCTACCCCTTGCCGTTTCCCCAAACACAGGCTGGGAATGCACTTGCGACTCCGCTGGTTTTGCAAGTGTCTATGGACGATGGTGATCACTTAGCATCAGATGACCCTTCTGTTCGTTTGCCTCCTATGATATAAAAAACACGTACAAGATAGATTCTATAAGGTACATTCTTTTTTTAGGCTAGTTTGTCTTAGCCAAAATTGTTAGATTCAAAATAAATGTACGCGTGCGTGCAGCATAAAAGGTATGCATATTTATCTCATTAAAGTATCCATGTATGGTTAGCTTAACTTGTACGACTGATTCGATTTGCGTTGTCTTTTTAGTCCGGTGAAGCTGTTAAGACCTTGCTGGGTAAATAGCATAGTCATTTCGAAAAAAAAAAAAAAATCGATTCGCGTTGTTGTATTCAAGGTAATAGCCAAAGTCATGGATCAACCATTTTAACGCTGATTGTCATTAAAGCCCGGTGAAGCTGAGAGGACTGGAGAGAGGTCGACAGCAGTTTGAAAATTCGCAAAAAAAAATTGAATTTTATACGGAATTTATATGCTTACCTAAATGCGTTGACGGTATTTAATACATGAAATAGTTATTATGTTACAAACAACAACTTATGTAATATATGGCCCTTCTGGTTGAGTGGCCGCAAAGGAAAGTTTTCCTCGCAGATAACGTGTAATACGAACTGTATAGTTTTCAATATGGAGCATAAAAGTTGTTTTCGCGTGAGTTTGAAATATATTTTGTCCCTTCCTGTTTGTGGTTTCAATACTCATTTCAATTGAATATATTAATTTGAGAAAACAAATTTATCGCATCAGCTACTTTTAGATATGAAAGTACTTTTGAAGTAATCATAATATTTACTTGATTAGTTAAGTATAGTAAGTATAAATATTCAAAGATTATAAATAAGGTCACTCGCAAATTAGGCGACTACTATTGTATGTAATATAGTCTAAATATTATATATATTTGTTAAAAAGATAAACCAGATCGAGTTTCTTGTCGGTTCTTCTCGATGACTGGGTTGTTTCCGAACCGGGGGTAGTTTTTGACGTTCATAAGTGCCTTATTAGGGCCTAAACTGAACAAAGTACTTTTGATATTGATTGATTGTGACTATAGCAAAAAATATAATAATTTCTGCGCGACTAAGAAAAATTCAAGCGAACGTAATCAACTTTTAAATCCGATATGAATCTGCAATAAACATGGTCGATACTGAGTTCGTTCCTTCAAACATTCCTATTATTTTATCTCGTGGCTTAGACTTTTCATGTCTGTGTAACAATTTGAACATATTTTCGAAGTTGCAGGGCTGTTGCTACTCTACTATACTCGTAATAAGTATGCAAATGAAACGTGGATGTACTTTTTATTTTTTGATGAAAAAAAAAAAATGTTCCATGTGTTCAGGAATAAGTAATAAAATATATTTCAATAATTTCTAGGTATGTCTGTCTGTTTGTTTACTTGTCTGGCTGTTTGTTTGAATACGCATCAATGCTAAAGTACCGTGTTCACGATAAAATATCTTCAAGAAAATCATAGGGTATATATTCGAGTAGCACTTAATCTTTATTTAATTAAAATCGGTTCGGTCTGTCAAAACTTATTGTAATTTTAATAACGACCCGACTTAAGTACGGAGACGGAGAGAAAAGTAGGTAAGTAAATGGATTTAATTTATTCAGATGATTTTATTAGTACTTTTTTTACATGAGGTATTTGCGCGCGCGCTTTGTAAAAATTCACTCTCATAATTTTTTCCAAACGTGCCAATATAACTTCTAGAAGTATGTCAGTTTTTTAGGTATGTTGGGTACAACACGTAAAATCAAATAGAGAACTATGAATATAAATTAGTTTTCTAGGATTACTTGCCGACATAAATTTTCGTTTCTACTAATTGTCCAATTGTATGGATAACTATGCACGTAGTAATCCCATATTTTCCGACCATGCGAGTTTTCAGGCTTAAACGGGATCATGAACGCAAAAACATGCATTTGTATTGTAAGCTCAAATATCGACCGTAATTCAATCGTAATTAGAATTATAATTAAATTGTTAAAAGCAAAATTTATGTTGTTTTTCGACTCACTTTCGTTCGAATTCGTTGCAGTTTAATTGTGTTTTATAGTTATCGCGTTTGAGACTATATTCGCTTGTACATTTAGAGATGATATGATAGTTGCAACTCGTGTCAACTCTGTCAAGCTATGACAGAAAGGCGTGAAATGCTCTTATCTGGCAAAACGGAATCGTAAACCTGACACGTTCTGGGGATAAAAATTTATAACCGAACAGAATGTGTGACATATTTCATACTTTAAAATGAAGTTTGAAGTCCATATGTTTTTTTTTAATATATTCAAACAATACATTATAATTATGGATTTTAATCTTAGTTTAATTACCTGTGATTGAATATTTAATAGGTTTTCCATTAAAGCTTTTCTATATGGAGATAAAATTATCATTTTAATTTTGACAAAATATAAATATAATATGTATTAACAATCGGCAATTTTTTTTAAGAACGACATCACAAAATGGCGGATTTAAATATTATAATTTTGCATAACGTAATTGTTATTGCTGGATTTTTAAAAATTTTCTAATAATGACGGTATACCTACCGCAGTTTTTTTTTAAACTTATGTTGTCAACAGTCGGTTTGTATGAAGTTTTAAGTATTTATTTTGGACGTTGCATGAGTTAAGTCTAGTATTACTATGACAGTGTAGGTGTTAGAGACATACTGAAGCTATTACTGCTTTCAGCATGAATCGACGGTAAGTAACAGTGCTTGCATTGTTGCGTTTCGTTTGATCAGAGGTAGTCCGGTGAAGCTGTTAAGACCATGCTAGGTCAATAGTGAAGTCAGTTAAAAAAAAAGTTTGGTCAGATAGAGCGCCGAAGGTCCACCTTGCGTCTCCTCCTCATACCACTCCCCAATCCTTCTCTCCCCCCTACACGTACTTGCTAGTGTTGCTAGTGTCTATGGACAGCGGTGATCACTTAACATCTGGTGTTCATTTGCCTTTTTTGATATAAATGTCATCTGAACAACTTATTGCCGTACTGTATAAAGTAAGCGCCAGAGTTGCTGAAATGGCTTAAATTAAATTGATTCATACATCGTGACTAACACATCACTATACGTTCACACATAAAGGACGCGAGTATTAACGTCTTGTCACGGTCGATTTCTAAATTGTATGCTTCCATTTGATTTAATCGCATGTGATAGAAAATGATCATCGACTTGCAACATTGTCACCCTATCGGTATTTTGGCTTAGAAGAACATTTCATAAAAAACATTTGGAATTCCTAACTTTATGCGATAAAGCAAACTAAGATTAATAATCACATGTGCTATCAAAAGTTAGATAAGACAAGTTTCATCTTAGTTTTATATAACGAAAAAAAAGGCCCGGTGAAGCTGTGAAGGCCTAGTAAGGCCAACAGCGTAGTCAGTTCGAGAAAAAAAAAAGTTTTATATAACATATTTTTTATGATAAATCATTTACCAACGTGTGTAAGTTACCTTTTTTTTTACCTAATATTAAATGTTTATTAAGGCATTTATACAGGTTTTAGTGATTGTTTCATGAATATAACATATCATTATAATATAGTGAAATGCTGAAAAAGAAACGAATAAATTCATAACAAGCTAGATTTTGTAATATAACAAGTACCGACAACATTTTCAAAATAATCACCGTTTTATGAAATTTTATCCAAAAGGATATTTACCAATTAATCCAACTTTATTAATGTTACAGTACTTCCAACTTGATTTGAAATACCGTTCTAATCAAATCATTATAAATGACATCATGATATACGTATGTGTGCGAATTGTTCATGAAAACGTGTGCGTGAAACAAGTTATGACATATCTTTGTACAAACGTTATCTAAATATCAAGTAGTTTATTTAATCCAATAGCACGATACAAATTTCACTGAAATTTCGAGATGAGAAAGTCGCATGAAAGAACGTAACGCATTTTCCTTACGTGACGATTCATGGCAGTAATCATCTACCACAAGCAACATTTAGAAATTTCGTTCCAAAAAATAAAATAAAACCAAAAGCTTCATTTAAAATGAGAATACATATTTCACAAAGTATTTTACAGTTTCAAATATATGAATCAATTTTCTAGTTCTCAGGTAACTTCTCACCACGAGACCGCAGTCTGCGGCAGCTATAATGAACAATGGCGCTTTGTTGGATAGAGAAATGAAGTCTGAAAGTTATTTATACATTTAATAATTTATATAGGACTGTGAATAGCTCTTTTATAAGCCTATAAATGTTAACGCATACTTAAAATTTTAAAACTGAGGTATTTTGACGAGATAACGTCTTATAAATAGATGAACGCCAGCTGCACGCACGAATAAGCATGACTCATTGTCACGTTCCGCCTGAGCCGAGCGTGCAAGCGTGAGCGTGGACGAGCGATAGAGAGTTGCGATCGGCCTAAACATTCGGCTTCTGGTGTAACCATCCATATCTCTCTCTCATTCCATCGGTCTAGTAGTAGAGAACACAGCGGCAGCACACAACCAACACGTAAACTGTTAATAAAGTTAAGTGAAAAATTAACGTAATTTCCTTTGCTTATTACAACAACGATTGACATAAAACAGACAATTAATTGTTACATTTTATTAGCGATATGATCTCGTATATTTGTTCTCTGACTACGAAATAATTCAACTCGATTCGTAAAAGTATGCAATTTTTCATGAACGTTTTCTTATAACGCTATCACGTAAAATTATCGTCCGCAAGCCGACTTTACAGACAATAACATTTTTTATACTTTGTAGTATTGTAAATTTTTATTTCTGTCTTTCATTGTTTATAATATATGTTTGATTTTAATTTTTACTTGTGTAATATTTATGTGTGTTGCAAGTAAATGTCTTTTTTATATCTTTCTTTCAACATTGAATCCATTCTCGCGAGAACCAAGCCGTATATTGTAATTTTTATTGGCAACTAGAAGCTGTTCTCGAATTTTCTTGTGTTCATATTTTTAAAAGTTTTATATATGAGAGTTTTCCATTTTTTTCTGAGATAAAGGTAACTAAGTAACTCTACATAACAGCTATCTAATAGTGAAGTTTCCGCCAAAGGTTCAGAGATTAGCTGAAATAAACATATAGAGAGATATAAAATCTTAAACATTGTGTTTTTGTTAGAAGTCGCGTATACTCTGATATTAATTTAGTAAAAAGCTATTATTTTTGTATCATAATTTAATTCTATTTAGTTGTAAAAATAAATACTAAACAAAAGCACTGGAGTTCACACGGCACATACTTATATCTAACCTACACGTAACACTTGCATCTAAGTTGCGTCATTTCTGACTTTTACACAACGATTTTGTAAGTTGTAATATTTTTATAAACCTAGGAAACGGCTCAAGTCGTGAGAGAATTACTTAAAATGAACGGTGAAGCATTTCTTAACCTTATGTTTGCTTGATAAATGAAAATAACCAAATAGGCTACGTGCTATTTCTTTTAATGTCGCTTGCATAGGCAGCTTGATAAATTAGCAAAATAACATTAAAAAAGAGATACTTTAATCTATACTAATATTATAAAGCTGGAGGGTTTGTTCGTTTGTTTGGTTGAACGCGCTAATCTCACGAACTAACTGGTAGGATTTAAAATTTGAAATAATCTTTCAGTCTTAGATAGCTCATTTATCGAGAAAGACTATATAAGCTACATATCATCACCCTAAGGGCAATAGCAGCTGAGCAATAATGAAAATTCAAAATTGGAGTTTTTTTCTTTCGAAAGTTTCCTCTGCGTGTTACCGTTAGGCAGTGACTATTCCACGCGATCGTAGTTGTGCGCAGAAGCTAGTATAAAAGAGGCAGATTTTTAAACGGTTTGTATAAAGCATCTTTATTCTTGACTTCTTTCAAATTGTCATTTGGTATCAAAATCAAAATACTTTATTCAATTTAGGCCCTAAGATGGCGCTTATAGACATCAAAACAACTCAGTTATGAGAAGAACCGGCAAGAAACTCGATCGGCTTTATTCTTTTAACATACGCATATTTAAAATACATTATACGTTACATTCGTTTTAAATGGATGCAAAGAGAGAGGCGTCAACTCTAGACATCACCATCGTTCATATAAGACGATGTATAAACTATATTAGCGATCCGTTCTGACTTCGAATGGGTACATAGATATATTATTGCGGTCATAAAAGCGCAGGCCCATTTTTTGTCACTGATATTTAAAGTTCATCAACGTCATATAAGCTAATAATCCAAATTAGTATCTACATATTCATCTGGTATGCATATATTCATATGGACACATTTTATAGCGAGTGTAGTGATGACGCAGAGTAGCTTTGATTTTTATTAAATATAATTTTTTTTATATCATAGGAGGGAAAAGAATAGGTGGGTTCCCTGATGTTAAATGATCACCAACGTCCATAGACACTTGCAACACCAGGGGAGTCGCATGTGTGTTGCCAGCCTGCGTTAAAGGATGGGGGGAGGAAGGAAAGAAGAGAGGGGGAAGGTGTGATGAGGTGGGCCCCGGCGTACTCACTGACCGAACGAAACACAACAATGCAAGCACTGTTACTTTACGTTGGTTTTCTGTGAGAGAGTGGTACTACCCCGGGCGACCCAACCCATTCATACTGAAGCCAATAATAGCTTCAGTATGGCTCTACCACCTACAGTTATTATCCTAATTAAATATAAGTAATCACCCTGAATTTCCTCTGCTTTTACTTATAATCTAAAACACATAAAACCTGTTTCTTTGGCAAACAATCTTCCAGAATATTACAGCCATTATCCAGTAGATAATAATATTACTAATTGTTAGAGTTTTCAAATATACAAATGTCTAAAAAACAGAATTATAAATGATGGTATAAATAAATATACTAATTACTTCACTGTATTATAGCTTAATACTCCTACGTTGGAGCGTCCGAGTTGAGAAGAGAAACACCCTCTAATCATTGCTTGACGGCTGAGTACAATCAACGACATAATAGTGTACTGTAAACCGAAAGTCGATTGATACGTATGTTATAAAATATTTTACTTTATGTCATACGGACTTAAGCTATGTAAAACAATGTGGCATTGAAACAGCAAAGAGATTTCTTAAGAAATCTGTAAACATTTATTGTCTGAGTAGTGTTATAATGTTAATATTTCAATTAAAATTGTGTGTACTAAACAAGGACAAGGATAGCGCTGTTCAATCAATTCGAAAAATACAGATACCGTTTCTTTTTATTCTCAAATCTATACATATAATAAGAATGCATATCTAAGGTGTCTATACTTTTAGATTTTTTGAAAAATATTGTTAAAAAAATGTCTGTCTGTCTGTATATTAGAACACGCATCATTAATAAAGTACTACGTTCACGATAAAATCTCAAACAAAATCATAAAACATATCTTCGAGTAACATTTAGTGTAGGTTTCATTGAAATCGGTTCATTGTATCAAAAGTTATTGTAATTTTAATGAAGACGCTACTTAGGTGCGTCAGAACAGTAGATAATTAAATGGACTCAGATGATTTTATTAGTCCCTGTTTATTTAAATTATCTTCCACGCAGACGTAGTCGCGGGTGCAGCTAGGTAGATATAAATTTACAAATGTGCCGAGTTGACGTTTGGCTGACACATACTATTCACTTTTCCTTTGCTTTCTACTATTTTTTTATCAATAACCTGGAATTTCTTGATTGGATAACTAGAGTATAGTCAGAATGCTTATGATATAATTGTTTTGTTTGCTGTTTTATGAATCATTTTTTCATGTTACTTTATTGGGTTTTTATTATGTAGTGACTGAATGTCTAAAACCATAATGTCTACTGGTTTAAGCCTAAATTAAAACTCAGCTAGCAAATTTTCTAAAATTTGCATGTAAAGACATTACTTACTAAGGCCCAATATGAGTTATGGCTTCGTCACGAAAGGCAACATGTCAATTATCTATCCAAAAATTACAAAGTTCCAGACGTTGTATATCTGAACGCACGTGTCTCTGCGAAAGCATAATTCATATTACATTTTACAGCTTATTTATTGAAAAAGCCACGCTAGATCGATCGAATATCAAGCTACAACTGTTAGGAGCGTAATAATTTGATTCAAAGACTAGGTCAGAAAGTATATTAAGTAAAAACAAAATAATAGTCCGAATGGGCCGTATCGTGCGATGTGGGGTATCGGTAGGCAAGGTCGTGTTAACCTACTGACAAGAATTGATCAGTGTTGATCAAGGCCAAACTATGAATGTTTTTCTTAACGAGATACCAAAATACCATTCCACGCGGTTCAGTCACAAGGTGACTCTCTACGCAAATACAGGTTATTTTCCAATTGTTTTGACAGTAATGTAAAATTTAAACTATTAAGTAAAACTAGTTAATGTGTATTAATTACTGTTGGAAATTTAGGACCATATGGTAATGAAATATTCTTATTATTCATGTAATTTGAACACATGACAGTCCTCAATATTTCTGTGCTTTAAAATATACAATACCGGTGTTATTACAAAAAAGTTAAATACGTATTAAATACTCGCTTCAGAAGGGTATTGTAATAAATGCAACGCGCTCGCCTGAGGCAAGTTCGCGCTATCCTTTTTTCGCAAGTCTATCCTAACCAAAGAGAGACAAAAGAGCAAGATGGCGCACATTCATTCAGCGCGATGCATTTAAAAGGTAATCTTTTTAAAGCAAGTGTACAATACGTTTTTAACTTTTTAAATAACACCGTACATCTCTGAGTAGTGTTTAATTTCTTCACTGCTTCGAAAAGTGGACTTTGCCTAGTATTGAAGCAGTTGGTACTTATTATAGTACCATTATTATTAAAAGTAAATTATCTAAATTTTGTGTTTGACTGTACCCAACCGTGTTAAATGGATTACCTTTCAATTTAGTCGGCGTGTCAAATAGTGTTGATCGTGGGCGTCCCAATCTATATAAAGCTTTTAATTACTGGATTAATAAGTCAAGCCTCTTTAACCTGAATCAAAATTAATTAAGGATTCTTGTACAAATATACCTTGTTACTTAATACGTTATATTTTAAGTATCTTATACAGTAATTTTATAGATTTTTTATTTAACTTTGCATTTCAAGTGAAAGCTCTCTTGCAACACATATTGTGAAGTGGTTTTATTAATTTAGAAAATTTACAGGCGTGCTTATAATAATTCGGTAATGTTTTATCGATTCGGTTAAATGTTATGGAAACGCATAGGAAATAAACAAATATTCATTTCTATAATTTAATATATATTACATTTTACAACCTACTTTTATTTAACTAACTTTTATAATTACACGTAAATTTATTGAATATATCTGTTGTGTGTCAGGGGTAATTTCTAACCAGCTAAACAGATTTTGATAAGACTTTTACTGGAATACAGAGAAGTTTTGAAAGTATTACTTACGTCACCTTTTCATATCATCCGCACAGTCACAGTGATGGCATTCTGAAGTCGGCTTCCGGCCAATGCGACACAGGTAGCTCCTGAAGCAGCCATGCCCCGATACCACTTATTTCAGACGAAAGCTCAGGATGCCGTACTACTTAGATCGAACAGCCTCCATCTTTACCACGCTCCAACTGGGTGGCTCAAGTCTTCGACACTAGTCTTTTACCACTAGGACCAGGTCGAACTGGGACCTTAGCATCTCGATTTCTCGAGGCGCAAGACGTTGAGCCCGCTCCAGGGCCTCCACGCGTCGATGATACAAAAATGAGTGGGCTCTCGTTTCCAGGTTCAAGGGTGCGCTTATAGCTCTGACGGAGAACTCCCGCTGCGGCTATGCAGCATTGGAAAAAAGAAATCTGAGAAAACTTAATTTCTTTTTTTTATAAGAAACACAAACTTAATTTATATATGTCAACATGTTATTGGATATTAGTCCTGTATATTTATTATTCTTCTTACTTTATGTCCTCTACCTTGTAGTCCATTGTGTTTTTGATATCATAAATACATATATATAAAATTATTGATAATAAAGAACTACATAAAATAAAATAAAACCTAGTGTTAATTATGATAAAACAGATCGTTCCCAAACGACTTTCACATAAACGAAATCGCGGCTGTATGCTAGTTTAATGCATAAATTAAAAATTCTTTAAATGCGTGTTTAAGACAAAACTCATCACGGAAACGATGTCTTACTAATGTTTTGTCCATGGATATGTTTTTATTTGACACGCGTGAAGATAAAAATAAATCCAACAACTAAACCGGTCACGACCAAACCCAAACAGACAATACCGACCTCTGTTATCGCCTCGAATACTTTAACTAACAAAAGGCAAACGTTATAAATCCTGTGAAGTAATTCTTGCCAGTAGTGGCGGTGGTAATACATTTGAAGAAACGGGTGTGTCAATGAGCCTCCATGGATTTATGTCAAATTACCTATCCCATAGCTGCGATGTTAGACTATTGACCTCGTTTAGGAGGACGCGTTCTATGCAAAAGCCGAAAGCGATTTCTGAATATAATAATGAAGAACCAACTATAAAGTAATTTAATTTATAGAATACGCTAAAAAAATTAAAAAGGTACGTGGTACAATTTTAAAAACTTATTTAACATATTCACTATTCAATACGTTAAAATTAACATAAACACTAAAACTACATACAAAAGTGAGACAAGTTAAAAACAAACGTCAATTAGATATATTGGCTACTAACTAAATCTCGTTTCTTTTTAAAATGTTTTTGTACATAGGCTTTCAAAGAAATCTAAATTTTTTAATCAATGTTGAGAGTGTTTGTTGTATACAATTCGGCACAATTAAAATTAACTTAAATTAGGTATAGGAAGAATTATAATTATTTAGCTTTTTGGTGTAATCTTCCTGTAGGATTTAGTTATGTGTCAAAGTGAGATAAATTAAATTTGTTGCAAGATTGTTTTTTTTAAATTGATACGCTGTAAACGTAATGGGCCGTCACCGTCGTCTACCGGACTAATAGAGCGAGCACTTATGGCCTTCAGCTGCTTGGCAACAAGTTCAAGGGTTGCAAAATGTCTGAAGCTCGGTTTGGAATATTGCCTTGGATGCAACAATATGAATCTTACAAATCTAAACTGAGTTAATCATACATATTCGAACCAGTGAGGCACACATATGTACCAGCATGTATGCTTACGCAAGAAAGTACTGTTGTTCGTTGAAATAGAGGTGCATTGTTTTTCTTTGTGATATTAAGTTTTATGCATATTTGGAATAAGAGAAAAGTATTACATTTTGTACTTATATGGAAACAAATATTATTAATACGCTGAACGCTTATGAATTAGTCCAATAGAAATATTCAGAATTCCCTTTTTCATTTATTACCAAGGAAGGACGATGATTTATGTAATACCTACTACGCCCTAGGTTTTATTGCGCGAAGTCGACGGAATCCCTCCGGAGGTTCTCGTAAAGTTTCGTTTTATTATCATTACATCCTTTATTGTCACAGTTCATAATTATCACATTTTATGACTAATGAAATTTGGCATTTTATATATCCGCCGGTTTTTTTTTTAAGATTATAAGATATTCTGTTATGCAGCCTTCATAGGGTCAGTACATTTTGACTACACTGCAAAGGCAACACCACCAAAATGTTTCACAGTTTCAAGACGCTGGGGATAAATTTTCACGATTGATTTTCACAATTTCACGGTTTAATACAATGAAATTACATTTTTTAATCATAAGTATCTGTGTTGTATACGCACTACACCATTCTGCCTCCTCTTTTGCACGGCAAGGACCACGCATCTCTAAATTCGTAGTACCTACGTAAAAGATTATAGTTTCTTCACACTTTAATAGCTTCATATTGTATGAAAATTTCGTTTATTTTAGGATAAAGGTCAAATATCTTTGAAAAATATCTATAACAAATTTGATTGATATTTATACATATAATATAATATTACCTACTACTTATATTACACTGATAGTTTTATAATTTAGAAATACTTTAAATAAAAATAATTAAAATCGAAGTTTCGTAGAATCAAGGTAAAATAGAAACCTTGTAAAATAGTTAGTTTTGTACTGAAAAGCGAGGCATACGGTGTTATTACATAAAAGTTAAATACGTATTGAATATTTACTTTACAAAGGTTACGTTTTAAATGCACAGCGCTCGATGAATGTTCGCCACCTTGCTCTTATCTCGCTTTGGTTAGGTTAGGTTATATTTGCGAAAAAAGGATAACACGAACATGCCTCGGGCGAGCGCGGTGCATTTCGTACGAAACCTTTTTAAAGTAAGTATTTAATAAATATTTAACTTTTTTGTAATAACACCGATTATGTTTATAATTGTTCGCAGAAATAATTTCGACATGCACGTGATTTATGTGGTACGTAATACATATTACATTGCTTTTAACTGAATTGAAGGTCACACAGCTACGTTAGAAAGGAGTAAAAACAGATTTAATTGTAGTTATTTGTCTAAATAAGATATGGTAGTTGTGTTTAGTCCGATCGCGGCCACAATATACTAGGATGTCAACCGAGGTATATTTAGTATACCTACAAATGCGTTTGTGTTATCCTGTATCTGTAGGTGGTAGAGCCACGCTGAAGCTATAACTAATTTTGCTTGCATTGTTGCGTTGGTGCGTTTCGTTCAGTCAGTGAGAACGCCTTATGCCCACGTTTCTTCCTTCCTCCCCTCTGTCCTTTCCCCTCCCCGCACCCATATACAGGTTGGCAACGCACTTGCAACTCCCCTGACGTTGCTAGTGTCTATGGACGGTGGCAAACACTTAACGTCAGGTGCCCACCTGTTCATTTGCCTCCTATTATATAAAAAAAATATCTGTACACGACTCGATCACTGCTACTATGCTCTGAAAGCTGTGCGTTATTAACCGAGTTAGCATTTTTGACTTGAACATAATTCAAATCGTTAGCTTATAGGCTAAACATATTAAAAGAAGTCTCCCATGCCGGTTAACCGTCCCTAAATGACAATACTTTTCCGTTCATATAGCATAGGGTTTTTTTACCTTTTTTCCGCTAAAAAATATATGTAAGAGTTATTGAGACATGTATGCTTGGCACACATATATGTTTCAACAACTCATACATATATGAATAGTTAGTTAGCCTAAGTTAGCTAAGGTAGGTCGCGAATTGCATGTAATAGGCAACAGCCAAGCTGAGGTGAGCCGTGCACCCTTGAGCTAGTTGCCAAAAATAAAATCGGCTGAGTGCCTTAAGCGCTCGCCTTAGTAGTCCGGTGAAGCTTTTAAGACCTTGCTAGGTCAATAGCGTAGTCAGTTCGAGAATAATAAAACTTTTTACAAAGTATTTTTTATTTTGTTTGTTTTATTTAATAACTTACCAAATATGATGAATTCCCCATGATATTTTGGCATGGAGAACTGTTGATATGGGCGTCAATTTTTTTTTTTTGTATATTTCGATAAAAACATAATTTATACTCACCTTTTTCCTAAAAAAATCTAACTTTTTACTTTTAAAACCTTTTTTTGAAATAACCATGCGCTTATCGTACTACAGAAAAGAAATATTTTTATTTTTTGTTATCACGAAAAAGACAGCAGATAGAAAACCATGATTTTTTTTGGCATTAATTCTCGTCCTATAATAAATATTATGAAATTTTCACCCTAAATACTGTACATACATAAAATTACACAAAGAGAATATTAATTACAATGGCGAGACCATTACGGGACGAAATTTCATGTAATAATGAACATAATTTATAAATTATACCGAATAATTTTATTCCATTTTCTGATATTGTAATGTTCACGCATTACGGCGATTAAGACCATAATGTGGTAGGCGACAAGATAACTGGACTTAGACACATCTGCGCGGGTCACAAACCACATTCCGAGCTACCATTACACTATGTGACAGGGTCGAAATTTAGAGTTATTTGTTGGGGGTCATGAGATTTCTTTGGTCATTATTTTTTACCTTATCATTTAATTTAGCTTTTTATTTTGCGTGAAAGAACAATAAATCCATTTAACCTAACAGATATTCTTGTACTAACTAATAATTACATTTTTTTTTCAAACTGACTACGCTATTGACCTAGCAAGGTCTTAACAGCTTCACCGGACTACTTAATTACAAATGCGAACGTCTGTTTGTTTATTTGCTATGCTTTCATTTTAATTACTTAACAATCATTATGAAATTTTACAAACACGTTGTTGGAGTACACAAAAGATATGAGGTAACTTTTTATCAGCTGAGTGCTTTAAGCGCTGGTCTTAGTAGTCCGGTAAGACTGTTAACCCTCTATTGCATGGGAAGCCGTTTTTGGCTGCGTAACTTTACTATTATTTTTCTACCCTCATTTTCAATTTTTTTTTTTTAACTTAATTACTATTATATCGTCTGGTTCACTCTGAAACGAAACGCATTTTTTATTGTCTATGACTTCCGTCTTATGTCAAGATAACCTTACTTTTCTCCGGCGTGTACGCAAAGTCGTTTGAAGTGAAATTTACTGAAGTTTTGTTAGTGAAATTTCAATAGAAAAGGTAAGAAAATTGATTTAAAAAAAATATAATAATGTTCAGCAAAGCCTTTGTTTTTGACACCTTTCACAGTTTATTCAAAATATTTGTTGCTTTTACATCATTTTCACTATTTTCTACTGGAGCCATTTTTGGCTTCGTATGCAATTACGACAAAGTAACTTGTCCCAAAAATGGCTTCGCATGCATTCAGATTCTTTTTTTTTCTGTCCTTCCAGAATGCTTCCCATACGCTTTTATGGCACTGCTAACTGCATTAAACCTATCCCTGGTGATGGCTCACTTAGTAACGATGATTCGCTATCTGATTCTGATGACGATGTTCCACTTTCACGCTTTCGCAACCAAGCACGTAAAAAAACAATAATTATTCCACCATCTGATACCGATACTTCCGATGACGAAATAGCTGAAGCTAAATCCAAAACCTCCAAACAGAAACGAGTAATAAAGAAAAAAATTACATGGACAGAAGGAAAAATGCCAGCGTATGATGAAAACAATTTCAAATTCAGTGGTAGCCTGGATTTGCCTGAGTTTATTCTAGAATTAGAAACACCTGCCGATTTTTTCCAATTTTTTTTCACTGAAGATTTAATAACATTTATTGCGGAACAGTCGAATCTAAAATCTACTCAAGTCAATGTTAACAAGCCTGTCAATGTCACAAAAGTAGAGATCGAGCAATTTATAGGTATTGTCATCTTCTCCTCATTAATTCACTTACCATCTACACGGATGTATTGGTCCAACAGCATTGGTCAGCATCAAGTTAATTCAATAATGACATGCAACAGGTTTGAAATAATAAAACGTCATCTCCATTTTAATAACAATGATGATTTCAAACCAGCCGGTACACAGAGACATGACAAACTTTTTAAAATTCGACCTCTTATAGATAAAGTAAGAGAACGCCTACTTTTGATACCCAAAGAGGAATATTTGACCGTAGATGAGCAAGTAATACCTACAAAAGCTCGGCACCAACTGAAACAGTATAATCCAGCTAAACCTCATAAGTGGGGGTACAAAAATCAAGTGTTGAGTGGTGTGTCCGGGTTCAGCTATGATTTTGATATTTTTGCTGGAGAACAAAGCAACGTTTTTCCAAATGATGCACCAGATCTTGGTGTCAGCTCCAACGTTGTTACACGACTTACATCTACTGTACCTCGAGATGTAAACCACAAAATATTTTTTGATAATTGGTTTAATAGCATACAATTGCAAGTGTACCTGTATAAGAATGGATTGCTGCCATTGGGAACCGTTAGGATGAACAGAGTATCTAACGCAGATATGCCCCTAGAAAAGGACCTGAAGAAAATAGGTCGTGGTACCATGGTTGAGAAAATCGCCATCGTCGATGATGTAAAACTAAGCCTAGTATTATGGTATGACAATAAAGTGGTAAGTTTACTGTCTGCGTTTGTTGGTAGCGAACCGATTTCTACTAAAACCAGATATTTCAGAAAAGATAAACAGTATAAGGACATAGCATCGCCACAATGCGTTGATGTGTATAACAAGCACATGGGAGGAGTTGATTTGCTCGATTCTTTGTTAGGTCTGTATAGGATCAAAATACGATCTCGCCAGTGGTATAAGAAAATTTTCTTTCACTTGGTTGATATGTGCGCAGTTAATGCTTGGTTATTGTGGCGACGCAAGACTGACATGTACATGTCACTGTTTGACTTCAAGCTCGCCATTTCTGAGCATTACTGCAAGGCTGGCAAAAGCATCTCAAGAAAAAGAGGACGTCCGAGTATGAATAATCCTGGTACTCCTACCTCATCAAGAACAGACACTCCTACGTCAACCAGAACGGGTACTCCTACCAGTAGAAATGAATCTCCCGTACCTCAGAAAAAAACAAGGAAAACTCTGGCAAAAGTACAAGATCTACCTCTAAATTCAGTACGCGCAGACAAAATTGACCATTTGCCGATCCACCAAAAGAATCGTCAGTTATGCCAGAATCATTGTTCTTTACGTTCTCATATAAAATGCGAGAAATGTGACGTTTTTCTTTGCTTGAATGAGAAAAGAAACTGTTTTAGAGAATTTCACCTTGTATGATTTTTATGTATTAGCTGTGGATTGGAAGCCAAAAATGGTCTCCGCCTCATATGCGTTATTGCATGGGAAGCCAATTTTGGCTTGTGTTTTTATTTTCTTAATTAAGAAACCTAATTTTTTTTTAACTTCATATTTTGTCTCTTAAACCTTAATAAAACATAATAAAACATAAAAATATTTTTTTTCTTTTAAATTTAATAATTCATGCAATAGAGGGTTAAGACCTTGCCAGGCCAATAGCGTAACCAGTTCGAAAAAAAATCTAACATTTTGATAAAAGTACTATTTTTAAGGGACAGGTCAAATCTACATCAAGGTAAAAGAAGCTGCAAGCAATAGCTAGTTTATAATATTTAATAGGATTATTTGATAAAAACAACATAAATCTATACATTTAGTAATATAATATACAAATTAATATAATATCGAAAAATATGTAGAATCTATTAAAAAATAAAAATCACTTACTATTGGAAATTCGTAAACATATTTTGTTTAGTCTTTATATTGTTACATCTTTTATTACTAGCTTTTACTCGCGGCTTTGCTCACATTAATGTAAAATTGATCTATACCCCCCTAAACTCCAAAGACAGTACATATTTTTCTAGATAAAAACCTTTGCCCTATGACCTTTTCTGTACTCGCACCAATGTGTTTGCAAAATGAGTATGTGAAAATTTTACAAAATAAACAAACGTACTTTCGATAATATTAGTAAGGATTAAGTAAATAATCCTTGTAATATATATGACCTCGTACACGTGAAATTGTAATTTAGAACTTAATAGCTTAGCATTATCTAGCCATGAGTTATAATAAAGTGCATAGCAAAAACCTTCATGGTAGTCAGTTAAGTGGTATTAAATATTATTAGAATCCCTTTTTTTTTGGACTGACAACGTTGTTGGCCTGGCAGGCCGTTATAATTCACCGGATTATATTTTTTTTAATATGAATCTCATACTGATTGTAGTTTAAACATATCATACAGTCACTCTGAAATTGGTCCATCTAATGAAAACCTGATTACACCACTGATTTAAACTAAACAACAATGTGCTTTGTTTAATGCCAGGCTTGTAAATCCTAATTAAATATGCGTTAGGGACGTGAGAGACAGGTCGGGTCCACTTTAAGTAATAGATCCTCTTTTATCTTTGCCGCGGTTTCCAAATCTTGCCATTAATGAAACATATCCTAAATTTATTTGTGGAATGTTTTTTGTACTAAAATATACAGTTATTTTGTATCGCCCGTCCGTTTTATGAGCAGTTCTACATTTTGTCTGTTTCAATTCTACATGACAATACTACCGTTCCAAGAAAGGCGAATTTACTTTTTTTAATACTTTATAGTTTTAAGCGTTGACCACAATCAAATCTGATCTTAAATAAAGATATGGAAAATAAATATATATTAATAATAAAAAATAAATAAAAAACATTCAATATTTGCTCACAGATACGATTTTTGACGTACACAATAAAAAAACGAAGGCAAAAAAGGTGCGGACCAAGAGTCTGCAGAATAGAAGAAAAAAAAGAAAAAAAAAATGATATGTTATAAGATGGTGAATACGCTAAATTTAGAAAGAAAATGGCTCTTAAGTGCAGTTGACAGTACACACCAACAGGCGCTTGTTGTCAGATTTACTTGAGTATGGTCAAAAGCCCTACCAAGGTGTAATGCGGTTTTTAGTGAATTTGAAATATGTATGTATTTGGAATCAGGAAAAAATGGACACTTATTAGAACTGGTGTATAATTTCGACCATTATAAGACGTAAATACTTCTTTCTTTACGTGTTAATATATATATTTAATGCATTTAAACGAGCAATTCTTGTATATTCTTATATCTATCTAATACCTCTAAACGAGCAATTCTTGTATATTTTTATATTTCTATATATTCAGGATCCCGCAAACGGCGTCATCTATTTACGTGAAACTTAGTATGTAGGTAGTTTCGGGGACGATAAATCAATCTAGCTAGATTTTATTAATATAAAACTTTTTAACTGCCTTTTTCGGGAATGAAATAATATAGCTAGAATATAAAGGAAAATTTCGCCATCGCTGTCATAACAAAAATAGCTCAGATGGAAATCGGTTGCTTCGAAAATCCGTGTAACCCCAGTTCAAATCTGTGTGATAGCAGAAGAGATATATATTTTAAATAGTTTTTTTGTACAAATATGTTAATATTATAGGGCAAACCTAACAGTTTATTTTAATTTAAAAATGTTTTTTAAAGGACCGAGCTAGGCTCGGTCGCCCAGGTACTATACATTTAAACTAGCAATTCTTGTATATTCTTATATCTATCTAATACCTTTAGACGAGTAATTCTTGTATATTTTTATATATTCAGGATCTCGGAAATGGCGTCTGCGATTACAGTGAAATTTAGTGTGTAGGTTGTTTGAGGGACGATAAATCGATCTAGCTATATTTCATCCTTAGTGAACCTTTTTTATCTGAGTTTTCACGCAATTAAAAAATATAGCTAGATTATAAAGGTAAATTTCGGCTCCGATGTCAAAATAAAAATAAATCAGATGGAAAACGGTTGCTTTGAAAATCCGTCTAACCCCAGTTCGAATCCGAGTGACAACAAAAGAGATACCTTTTGATTATTTTTTTTAATTTCTAATTTTGTAAGGCAAACTTAACAGTTGATTTCATTTCAAAGTGTTTCTTAAAGAATCGAGTTATGCTCGGTTGTCCAAGTACAATACTATTAGTTGTATTGTATAAACGTACGTAAACATAAGAAGTGTGAAGTACAATAGACAAAGCTTTATAAAGAATAGCTTCGACTCATAAAATGGAATGAAAAAGTTTTTTTTTTATTAATAACACTAAATCTCATTACTAATTGCTAAACAGACAACATAAAGAAAAGCGTTTGAGAAAGTGAAGATAAAATAATACTGAATTGTTTATCTTAGCCTATTCATATATGCTATTGGTCGACCAATGGTCGCAATTCAACCATGATTTTTTAAAAATTTTAAAAATGTAATATTAAAAGTGTTGCTATAATCATCACATCAGCCCATGATGTACTGTCGATTTCAAATTCCGACACATCTACAGTTCTATATTTTTCCACATACGGGTTTGGGTTTCCTCATGATATACCTTGACCGTCAGCCGATAATGTTACCAACATAAAAATGTAAATATATACGAATTTCGAAACTTTTCTCTTTTTCCGCACCTCTACGCGCCTTTTTTTTATTTCGTTTAGTCTATTACCTACGTCAAAAATCACTAGAATTGTGCGCAACTATTAATATTTGACTTAAGTATTAACTATTTTAGATCGGATTATTTTACTAAGATTATTGTATGTATGGCGTCTACATTTTGATCCTTTATAGCCATTTTCCATATATCCATAATGTCACGCGCCGGAGCGTCCACGGCCAGATGGATGAACTTACTAATTACGTCGTCAATCACGTCGGTGTATTCGACACAGGTGTTTGTGTGTCTGACTAAGACATCTAGGTTTGAACCTATAGACGTCGAGTTGATATTCTATCGGTTAACAACTCGACCACAATGGTTTTATGATATATATTTTCAGTACAAAAAAAAAACAAATTATAAAATTTATGTCGGTTTTACAAATTGGTCCTTCGAGCCTTGTTTTCGTAAACAACGCAGGCCGACACGTCCCGTGAGAGTGATTGCATCTTTTCCCTCTCATAAATAAAGTGTGCGAGTACATCGCGTTTTTCATTTCTCATACGTTACTCTGACGTCCATTAGGCCGTGTAATGGACCCTACATCGTTGTTAGGATTACAAAATATATAAAGAGCTAAGAACTCTTTACAGGGCTTTATGCGGGGAGAGATTTAGCTATGTAAAAAATATAGTACTATGTGTACGTTACATTAGGATTTATGTACAAAGTAGTTTGATATCAGATTTTGGATTAAACATAAGTATGTCTTCTTTATTAATCTTGTAACCGTAACGTGTTCCAACAATAAGCTTTTATTTCTTATATATTTTTGTATTAATTCTGAACACAAATTCCTGATGGAGATGCTTTTATGTTGTATAGAATATATAACTAACTAGCTTTTGGTTATGACGTAGCTCGGTTTCTTATAGATTTGGCCTATCATTTGGGACCAATTTTATTAAAATTTTATTATTTTATTATATCAATTAAAAATTTAAAAAAATATTAAAATTGCCCTAAGCTTTTTTTTGCAACCACGACAACATGTACCTATCTATTTTGTAATGATAGAGTAAATAGTTAATGTTTAAAAACATAACAAGTAAATAAACAAAGTCATATTCACATACATAATATAAGCTACATTTTTAGTATAAATTCTGGCTGACTAGGATCTAATGAGTTTATTGGAATTCGAGCATTATTTAAATTAATTGAAGTGTTATAAGGGTTCATCGATAATTATCCCTTGACAATTAACATAATCTGAACAATATTTATGATACTCATATAAAAATATATGTGTATAAATAAATCCATATTACTAAATGCAGAGTTATTTTTTTCCAGAATTTTTACATAATCTATGTACAAACAGGACGCGGGGAAATCGTTAAGAGCATTTCCCTCCACTGTTTCTCAGCTGATTTTTTTTTTTTATTTTCTACCTATTGACGAGCGTTAGTGTTTTCAAAATAGTTTCTTTTCTCTATGGTCGAAGTTCCAGTGGTCGAACTCATTAGCTATAATATAGAAATGAATCGCTGAATGTGTTGCTAAGCGCAAATCTCGAGAACAGCTGAACCGTTTTCGCTAATTCTTTTTTGTTATATTTGATATTATCAGGAGAAGATTGTTATATAAAAGAAATCGTATATTATAATATACTTTAGGAGGAAACGAGTTTGGGGGCACTGCTAGTTATAAATACGAATATATAGTAAGACATTAATCTGATTAACTGATCTGAAATACAAACTTGAAATTATATTCCTAACATATTTTTTTTGAAAGAGCAATATATCTGGTAGTGTTCTGATATAAGATCCACAGACCTGCAGTATTTAAAAAAAGTACCAAATCAAATACACATTAACACGCCTACACTTTTTTTCATAGCAACAACAACTACACGCTTAACGTAATTCTTAGCAGAATATTTTCAAAGGCGTTTTTTATCTTACTGTCATCGTAACCATTACACGAGTCAAAGGGTCTAGACAATGGTCGTTTCGTATAGCTGTCGTAAGTTTCAATAAAATTTCCCTGTCGGGACAAACGTGTGGTTGAATGAAGATATTAGCGATAACATCAATACACAGAATTGTAAGCGTCGTGCATATTATTTTGTTTCAACACCATTGATGGTTTTGTATGCAGTGCGCATATAAAACTGGGTAATATATTAAGATATGTTTATTTATGCAAGTTGTATGTTCAAATTCATTTCAAATTTAATTTATATAATTACTAGAGAAATTCTAATATAACACTTTATAAATTGTAATCTATATAAATAAATAAAATTATGTGTGTACTTATGCACACGCGTTAGAAGTTATACTTCTTTAGCGTAACAAGATAAAAATCTTATCAAAATTTTTATCTTTTGCCTTATTCTACGTTTGTAGAAAAAACGACATTAACAATAGCAAAAATGTATTGAAAGTTTTAATACAAAGAAATACAAACAACAAATATAAAGGAACAAAGGATGTCGGTTTTTCGTGACGGTGTGCGCGTGTATCGTAAAAATTTACTATCATCATTTTTTCCTAACGCGCCAAAAGAAGTATAACTTCAATAATTGTGATGGTCGAATGGTTTGACTGGTGAAATATCAATCCGATGTTTGCAGGTTCGAACCCTGGCATGAGCCAACTAATTTGTCGGAATTCATGTACATTAAAAAAAATACAATTATCGGCTGCCAATAAAGGAAATCGTCGTGAGGAAACCTCAACTTGACAAATACTCTTGTTATACTACTGTATATGGGAAAATATAGAACTGTTGATTTCTCGATGCTTGAAGTAGCCAATACATTGTGGGTTGACGTGGTGATTATGCCCACATCTTTAAAGGAGAGTTCCATTGGCCCTACGGTTGGATTCTGACAGGCTGATGTAACGATAATGATTTTAATTAAAATGAAAGATGCTGTTGTGCGCACATTACTTCAAAATTACGCGATAAGATGCGATAAAAAAATGTATGACTTCTTAGATATTTAGTTAAGATGAGATTTTAAGACATTACGATTGTGATAAGCATTGCGAGTTCAATTATGTGTTTCCTTGCTTTAGGGAAGTGCGGCAAGGGAATAGAATCCACGACTCTCACCAAGATAATATCGTAGAGGACCTGTAAGATAACACGAACGCGTTATCATGGTTATGGCGTTTGTTCATCGTGAGACTGCAACCCTGGGTCACTCGCTGAGCAGTCAATAGAGTTTTAAACTGCAAGAGTCCAGCATAATCTTTTCACTGTCGCCCGGCAGTTGGAGAGTATCCAATGTAGGATTTTCTCCAATACAAGCAAAGAAAAAACAATTGGGGAAGTTAAGATAATGACGCAGAACAAGCTGCGGATATCAGCTATTAGTGAATAATTTTAGACCAACCAGCAATGTAATAGAAACATCGAAATATTGTCGTTAAGCGTGTCCATTGGTAGCGAGAAAATAGATTAAGAATGATAAGAAGCCCAGGGGTGCATATTTGATCATTTTTATTATGACACGCCTGAAGCCTTCTGTATTTTGAATTGACGCTAACACATGAATACGTCCTACAACGTAGACGTCAAATGATAAGTGGTCATTATGTAAAGATCTTCATAAATAATATTTTTCGGTATAAAACTGCATATAATAACGCCATTTCATAGAGCTGTTAAGAAGTAATGATAAAAATTCGCAAAACTTAAAATCGTTAAAATGTAACTGAAGTTCTCCTAAGCAACTGGACCGATTTTGTTGAAATATTTTGTGTTTGAGTGAGTCCGTGGTATTTTTTAAATATATAGGTGGAACCAGTAGGTGGCACTGCGATCTTATTCGAGTGTTTTTTATCACGGCATGACAAGATCGGCTGGGTCCCACTAGTGTTAAAATAAAATTAAAAGATAAGTTACAATTAATTCAAGTAATCGGGTGGTTCATGTTTATTTATTTATTTATTTTGGCATAAAAATAGAAAAATGAACAAAATACACATTAAGTATACAAATTAAGTAATTCTTTCAGAACTAAATTTTTCTTCTTATTAAAGTTAAGCACATCATTTAATAAAATCATATAGAAAAAATGAAAAAAAGCAAGTTATTAGATACAAAACGTTTAATTATTAATAAAAGTTGCATGCTTTTTTTGCGTGCAAATATCATTTTTTATGTCATTAAAATAATGAGATCATTGAAATTCTTATATTTCCGTAAAATCATTTAAAATAATGTAACTATTTCCAGAAAAACGAAAAAGCAACCGCCAGTTATAATGTAATATTTCAACGGCGCAGCTATCGCCTTTTTGATTAGAAAGGACCGAACTTCTGTAAGCAAAAATTCATAAAACGTTACTAATAAACTATAGGTGGTAGAGCCACTGTGAAGTTATTACTGGTTTCAGCATGAATGAGTCAGCTCGCTCGGGGTAGTACCACCTTCTTACACAAAAAACCGACGTGAAGTAACAGTGCTTGCATTGTTGCGTTTCGTTCGATCAGCGAGAACATCGGAGGCCCACTTTCCCTCCCTTCGCCCCTTTCCCCTCTCTACCATTACCCAACCCCCAAACACGGGCTGGCAACGCACTTGCAACTCCCCTGGTATTGCTAGTCTATGGACGGCGGTGATCACTTAACACCAGGTGACCCACATGTTCGTTTACCTCCTACGACATAAAAAAAGGAATAAGAGGCAATTTAATGAATAAATGATATGCATATGCATAATGCAATATAGGCAATAAAATAATTAATACTAATTAAAAAATATACTTAGCGATAGTCTTCCCTTTCGCCTCTACGTACTACAACTCGAGATGATATACTAATTCAGGAGTCCTTTCATCCTTTCGTAAATATTTTTTGATTCTTTAATGCCTGGCTCCTATAAGCTAACTATGGCATTAAAAAACAAGTTTGTTGATAAATTTGTTGTTTGCATTGTTTTTGTAAACATAACAATCATTAAAGCAATTATGTAGCGACACAGCTCCTCGAGCCGATAGAGTCGAGGTCGAAACCCTACAGTGAATGTAATTAGACAATTCATCCATTATTCTAGAGGTTCACAGGTGTTGTGGTCAGTATATTTTGCTCACGATTACTTAGTATAGTAGGGTTGTGTCGAAAAGTTATGAATTATATAAAAAATGCAGTCCGTGTATCAGTGTGTACACGTGGAGGAGGTGAAACTTTGGCTTATATATTGAACTAAACTAAAGTTACACATATACTGTATATGAGAACGCTGATAGACTATATAGTATACGAAGTTCCGTAGATAAATACTTAACTATACATTTCCTCGTTTTGGTATACTACTAGAACCAGACAGACATACATACACACAAATTTATATTTAACGCGTAGCGTTGATTATTTTCCCATAAGAAGTTTCACTTAAATAAATAGATATGATTATTTTAATAATTTTGAGCTGTAGACTTTAACATATATATACATTGTCCCTGAATATAGATAAAGAAAATAAGGGAATGCGTATAAAAATATATTTTTTTTAATTGAACAGATTGTGACGAGAGTTACTGGCAATTAAAACATTACTCTTCCCCAAAGAGCTTAAATAAGTATAATAAAACTGAACAGAAGTAACCGAAGCGAAGATATCTCAGTGATTACCGTGTTCGGACACCGCGTCAACGTACTTTCAAGCCCTTGCAGATGAGGCAGACCTTTTGATAAAGGAAGACATCCCAATGAAACCATAGCCGGGGGTAGTAGGGGTTTTCCTAAGCCCGTCCCATAACTATCATTCTCAAGTGCACAAGTGTTTACGTTGCGTTAAGATTCATTCACTTCCTAAATTCGCCTTTGTCGAAACAGAGCGAGATGAGTCGGGAGGATCGTCTTTCCATTGCAATGATTTGGCCGTCTGGGAGAGAGTCGGGATGTACAAGGCTGTCTCTCTACAGTGTAAGTCATGGCTAGCACGAGGCTAGACCGGTCACCGAAGCGACATGAAGAGTGCAAGTGCCACCATTCCTTGTAATTCCGTTATGGCGGAAGAGGGTACACCGTGGGTCTTAGTGACAAAGAGTTTCACACTACCCACTCTCTCTCCCGGGAAGGGTGGTGTGCCCGGCGATTTGCTCACGTAAAAAAGGCTTCATAAATGATAGGTAGTCAAACATTTTTGAGATGTTGAAAATTACTATCAAAATGTTCATATATATGTTCATACGTGTAAATATGTCTCTTTACCATGTTAATCAATTTCAAACCCCACGTTAGTCAGCCCTGTCTCATAAGTATTAGTTACAACTACACCCACCGGGAAAGTAGAGAGAAAATAAACTAGATCCTTTTACTACCGTATCACTTAAGCGTTGCGTTGGACCAAACTGTAAGCTGATTGTAATAACGAGATAAATAAATGTATTAAATTTAACAAGGTATTGTAATGCAAGCTATATATAGCGATGCTATATATATGGACCTATGGACTACTCCTTGTAACCCGCCGGACCATCCGCCCGTCGCCGTCAACGTAGGCGACCTCCCTGTCTTCCAGGTACGCCTTCAACAGTCGCCGCAGATACGGAGGCACTCCGAGATATCGCGCAGTCCAAAGGACGGCCCTCCTTCGCCATGAGGCAGAGCCGCCCCAACTTCCAGAGCGTCGGAAACTGCCCGACCGCCAAACACAGGTCGAAGAGCTCCCGAAGCCACCCCCCAAGGCCGAGCACCCGGCCCGGGACCCCGTCGGGGCCGGGCGCTCTCCGCCGGTTGAAAAGACGTTCAACAGCCCTCCCCATCTCCCCCTCCGTGATTGGGGGAGGACTGTCCGACACCTCCTCAACTTCCGCCCGGGCGGAGGCACGGGAGGAGCCGAGAGCGGCGGAGGGTCGGGGAATAACTCTCCTACGACCCTCGCCACCACCTCCGGCAGGAGGGATTCCGTCGCCGGAGGCGCCCAGGATCGCAATTTATTGCGTACGATCCAATACGGGCGCCCCCAAGGATCCCCCTCCAGTGTCTGCTGCAACTCCTCCCATGCCGCTTCCTTCGCCCGGCTGATGGCAGCCTGCAGGATCTTCCTGCGCTCCCTGTAGCTGCCATACAGCCGGGCCTCCGTCTCGGGGTCCCGATGCCGTCGCCGGCGGCTACGCCCGAACAGCCGCCGGGCCGCGGAGCAAGCCACCCGAAAATCGGCGATCTCCGGTGACCACCAGTGACTACCAGACTCTCCGCGGCATCAACGTGTTGCAAACCTCCGTGAGGGCATCACGGAGGCGGGCTGCTGACGCGTCGACATAATTCTGCGGGGAGAGCATGGCCCACGCCTGGGCAATGGCCGCTTCCTCCGCCAGTTCGCGGTTGAGGCGGTTTATCACCCAACAAGGGAATTTCGCGCACCTCCAGGGGCGGGTGCCGGTCCCGGCTTGGGAGGTGGAGACCTCAAATCTGATATATCGATGGTCCGATAGTCTCCACCTCCTCAGGCACCCTCCACCCCCGGACACGGCGTGCGACAGATGGGGTGGCAAACGAGACGTCTACCACAGACCCCCCGTTCTGTCGCACGCACTTGTGGATGTTCCCCTGGTTGAGGAAAAACAGCCCCACTTCGGCTGCCCACGCCTCAATGGCCACGCCCCTCAGGTCCGTGGCTGCCGCTCCCCAGGTCCTCGATTTAGCATTCAAATCGCCCAAGAGGACCACGGGGAGCGGCGACAGCCGCCTGACAGCTCCCTGCAGGGAGCCGAGGAACACTTCGAACTCCCACAGGGGCCTGTTAGGGGAGAAGTACGCCCCCACAATGGTGTACTCCCCCCAGACGGCTACCACGAATCCTTCACCCCTGGGGCGAACCTCGGCCGGCCACGATCGCCACAGAGCCAGTCCGAACCCTAGCCCACTGTAGCTGGGAGGGAACATAGTACGGCTCCGCGGCGACTGCGAGCCCGATACCCCACTCCGCCACTGACTGCACTTGCAAGTCTTGTGCAGCGGCGCAGTGGATTAGGTTTTGGAGGAAACTGAGTATGATATGCGCCATTAGTGGTCCATAGCAGTTTCCTTCAGCCTGGTGGTGATCACCCTAGGTTGGAGTCCCTTCCCTTCGTGGTGGGGGGCCGACAAGTACGGCTCCCCATTATGTGGCCCGAGGGCCTGCCGGCATCTGCGCATATGGCGCAGCGGGCTGCCTCCGCTTTGCATTCTGCCACTTTGTGGCCCGCTGCGCCACAACGGTAGCAGCCTTCCCTTCTGCTGGAAGAGGAGAGGCACAGGGGGCGGGTATGCCCCAAGCCCATGCATTTAAAGTACCGCATGGGCCTCTCCTCCAGCAGAGGAACGCGCACTACACTCCACCCGACCAGGAGCTTGCCGGCCTCCAGCTATCTGTAGTCTGCTTTATTAAAGTACTTTATTTACTGGCATTATAAATGCGAATATGAGTTTGTTTGTTTTCACGTCTAACGGCTCAACCGCTCATTGTGAAATTTTGAATACACATAGTAATGGGTACCGACAAGGACATAGGGTACTTACATATAATATATAATATGGGACCTCTCAAATCATTAAAAACGAAGTTCCAGGAATTCGGTATTTTAACCCTACCCCCCCGATACACTCTTGATAATTTAATGTATTTCCGTAAAAACTTTGAAAAACCGAATTTACTAAAAGACCAGCATAATATCAATACTAGAAACTGTAATAAACTGTAATAAAATGTTTCAAACTTAGCAATACCAGTATTAGTTTTTTTATGTACTAGTGTTAGGTTTTACAATAAAGTCCTAAAATATATTACCGTTTCGCCGGAATGTAAGTTTAAGAGCCACGTCAAGCAGGTTTTAGTGTCAAAAGGATATTATAGAGTGGATCAGTATGTGAACGATAGTGATGTCTGGAATCGACTCCTCTCTGTCCTCCTCTCCACTAAAAGCTATTGTATGATGTACTGGAAATATATATTAAAAAAATGTACCCGATCGAGTTTCTTGCCGGTTCTTCTCGATGACTGGGTTGTTTTCCGAACCGTTTTGACTTGCATAAGTGCCTTATTAGGGCCTAAACTGAATAAAATATTTTTGATTACAATTACAATAAAGTATTGTACCGGGATTGTTTAAACCTTTATTCACGCGAACGAAACCGCGAGGAAAACTTGATTGTTATTACTAATCACACTCCTTCGTTTGTATATAATCTACTTGTGCAATTGTATAATCAGTAACTATCTGAGATATTTAAAACTGTGAATTAAAAAAATACTATAACCGAGGTGTTGATGCAAAAGAAAATACTTCCATGAAGTAAACACTGATTATGTATTAATAATTACTCTTCATTTGAAAAAAAAAGTCGCGATAAGTAACACCACATCCTAAGAATGCGGCGACAAGAGAAAACCCTGGTGATAAACAGTAGTTTGTTGGGTTGAAGAAAATATTTTAATGAGAATGGAAAGTGTAAAAACTCGTTACCTATTGCAACTACTGGGATTGTTGTAAAATGTAGTTTTATTATAAGACAGTAACTCAAAAGAATTATTCTTATCTCGGTTAGAAAGAGAGAGAGAGAAATTCAGAAATATTTGAATTGTATACGTGAAAGTGTCTATTATACTTTTTCCATTACGTTATTCTTTATAAATCTTCTAGATTATTACTGTCATTGTCGAGTGTCAAGTCATAATTTCAATGTTCGAACAAAATGGCCCCTTACTTATTCGCTTTTCTCCTGAAGACTCCCAAGATAAATTTAATGAATTTAAGCCCAATGGTTATTTCAAAATGGAAAAATGTCAATCGAATCTAAAAAATAAGTGTCCTCGAATCATCTATGAAAAATTCTACAACGAACAGTTCAATGCTTATTAATTCGGGAGTTCCAATGTAATAAAGCGTCAAAAAACTGTCATTTCATTATATAAGAAAAGCACAGCCTAGATTCTTACTAAATTAATCTTGAAATTAACTTACATTGATTCAATTTTTTATGAGGAAACAGGAAAAAAAAATTAAAATAATTATGGTCTGAATTATTTAAATTACATATTTTGTAAACTGAAATTATTAAAATTAGTGTGACTTTCACATCTATTGAAACTCCGAACAATAATGATGTATTCAAACATATCCTGGGTTGCAAAAGCTCAATAAAAAATATCAATACTACTGTACTACGTAATGCTACTCTAACGCAAGCGCAATAAGTCACGAGCATGTCGAGGTCATCGGTGACGCGAAACCATAATTTTGTCTCTTACCAAAAATCACTCTACGTAACTAAAAATGTTTTCACTTCAAAAAAATGATTATAGAAAAAGTTTAACTTGATTAATTCATAAAACACATATAATTGTTTTAAGTAAATAGTACAAATACATGTTTCAGATAAATAATGTAATTTATTTTTTTATAAAATTATGTTCCGATATATAGTAAAAATATATAAAACACTATATCTTATAACCAAATACGTATTAGTATAAACAAAATACGCTAAAATTTTATATGATTCTATACAAACATAATTTGGTATATAGGTATTTATGATTCATCCCAAATAAATTAATATTTATAAGTGACCACGTTCTTGCTGACATAAGCTTTAATGGCGGGTATATTGTGAACATCTCTATAGATTTGATATAGCATGGGATATTGCTTCTGAAGTACATCCTTCTTCCAAACACCTTGCACGGTTACAAGGACGCCCGCGAAGCATAGATCAGACCAGGATATTTTCTGAAAAAAAAAAACCATTATTTAGTTATTATACCTTAAAAACAGTAGCGTACATATCTCAATTTTTTATAATGAGGATAAGAACAGTGAATTCAACATATGGGAATATGTGAATATGTGAGAACTGTAAGTGGTTTGCGTAAAAATGTATGTCTTGAACTGTTGAAATTTTAGTAACATTTAAAAATGTGGCTAATTTTAATAAGAATATAATAAATATATAAGTTACTCTGATGAAAAATTAGTCGGCAGTTTTGAAAAACTCTCTCCATAAATTGAAATACTGCAACAAAGAATATATCCATCTCATTAATTTGGTATAAAAAATTTTGTAGAAAATTTATATTTTGGGCGGTCACATAACTACTTATTCACAATCGTATAGATGTGGCTACAGTCAATGATATTTTATAACTGTAGATAAGTCGTTTTTTTTTTATTTTTTTTTATGACTGCGCTGTTGACCTAGCAAGGTCTTAACAGCTTCACCGGACTACAGTAGATAAGTCATCAGCACTTCGAAAGTACCTTGTTAAAATTTGGCTAGCTAGCTTCTCTATAACGGCTGCCTCGTCAATCCGCCCGTATCTAAGTAACATATAACTATTTCTTTTTCACCACCTAAATTTAGAATATGCCATCTTACTTCCACATTTATCTAATACAGTTTACGTTTGTGTGCGTTTTCGTACTATTTGTTTTGTCAAAATATAATGTAGGTAACGTATCTACACCTTTTTAGCCATAATATCATTGGTTACAGTAGATGACATTCAATAGGTAATGCGCTGATTGGTTGGCAGCTTTTGAAGGGAACTTATGGGGTGCTTTAAAATTCTGATCGGCAACCCTTTTCTGTGGGGGTAACCACTGTGTTGAGTAAAGTATTGAAAACACCGGTTCTCGTTAGATCACCGAAGTTAAGGAATGTCGAGTGCGGTCAGTGCTTAGATGGGTGACCGCCTGGGAACACCGCGTGACATTGGTCTTTTTCTTGTATTTTTTAAATTAAAATGATTTCAAATAATACAGAAGTTCACATTTATCGTATGTCTTTATGATACAGACACGCGAACGTGTGCGTTTTAGACACTAAAAACCAAATGTGTTATAAATTGGAGGAATATTTCTAGCCAATGTCAATCCACTATTTTCTTCATTAATTAAATTTGTTGAGTTAAATGTAGAAATATCTTTAATAAGTTAAGAGAAAATGGATGAAAGGAATCGCCGCCTCTAGTCTTGGAATTCATTCATTTCATTTTGTAGTTTAGAAGCAACTTACAAATTAGCACTCGAAATATTGCAATTCGACAAAATTGCTTTCTTTAATTAAGAGATTGAATATATAGGGGCTACGATAGAAATCAACATAGTCATAATACCAAAAATATCATAACTAACCTTTCCTCCAAAATATCCACCTTTCTTTTGGGCAATTTCTTCCAAGTCGGTAAAATATTTAGGGAAAATAAATTCTTGCAATTCATTTTCCAATTTTTCTTTTTTATATTTATCTTCCTCGAGGTGCCACTCGAAGACTTCTGTTTCAAGGTATCAATTAAAAAGCAATTAGCGAAATAAGTAATTACGTGTAATATTAGTAATTCCTTTTTTGTTTTATACATTTTAGCATCGTAAACACACTGAACTCGAAGGGGGTTTAGCTCCTAACTGTAGCTACCATAAGACACTCATGAGTGCCTAGTGATTGATTTTTAATTTAGGTGTGCTAGCTACAAAATTTCTACAACCATGAAAAGTATTAGACAGATCTTTTGTTCTGAAGATTATAACTATTCTAACTATTTGATAGCGTGTTTGTAATTTTAAAGTTTACAAATACATTCTGCATTTTTTTACTACACACAGAAATGTTTGTCGGAATTCCAATTTTTCGCACGATATATTATTGTTGTATCATTAGCCAAGGATTATTGATTAAAATTTAAATTCTATGCAGATAGTGAATTAAATGTTATAACGTTAAATATACTCTCAACGATGATCATTCAGTGACTAGTATGATCATCAGACACTGCATCTACAGTCTTAGGTTTGAATTCTTGTGAATAAGCTGGAGTTTGCAACGAACAAAAACATCCTGATGAAATATGGTGAGTAGAGCTTTCTCTAAGCTCACCTGGCTGGTTACCACCTTCATGTACAAAATACAAAATCTGTTGCCAAGCACTTATGGCGATGGACACGGGAATATTCATCGCCCCGGCAGTTAAACTGCACAGGTCCATATGGTTGAGGCGCATTATGCTGATGCGACTCCCACAGTTCATCAAAGGTGGTCTAACACTCACTCCTCCTTGAGGGGTCTATTATCTTGACCACACAGACTGCAGTCAACGCTCTTAAGGAGGGGACAACACCTGTCGGAGGAGCTGATGTAGTACTGATTAGGCATTCCCTGCTCCCCTGGTCGAAAGGTATGAGAAGATACGATGGGATTTACGTCTATGCGAATCAGACCTAACCCTTCCTCAGCTACCTGGTGGATGGGACTCTGTTAGAGATTTCCTCCTAAAAAGGGATTATGGTTGTGTTCTCGCAGCTACAATTGACAGCTTACCATATTTGATAACATGGTCATTCATCATCAAGTGATATTGTGGTCAAAGGATAAAACAGAACATGTTTTTGTTTTGAAAAATCCTTTTCTAAACCGAGGAATATTTGTACAGGTTCACTATCCAATCAAACTCTCCAGCTTTTGCCAAAATTGTACTGAAATAATAGATTAATACTCTGATGTTATTTAAGTATATTACTTACTCTCGCCAAGGTCAAATACAACTGAAGAAATTGCAGCAAGTTCTGCCTCTTCGATGACGACATCAGAGGTCAGTCCAACATTTTTGCCAACGTACCAACACGTAGGCACAGGATGGAACAATATCGTATCATTAACCGCCAAAACTGGTAATTTTCCAAACGGTATAGCTGTAAGAAATTAATTTATTTAATTACCATCAGTTTGTAGATTCTGGTATTTTCTATGATTAATGTATATGATTTGGTTTTGAAGTTGTGTGCTTGAATTTCGACAGGATTGACTGTATTAAATGCTTGCAAAATCATTCAAGAGAAACGTTTACGATTGTAACCTACAATTTCTTAAATGTTATACCTACATGTTCCTATTGACTACTACCCCCAAATTTAGAATCTGTTATAAGCCTACTATTACACAATGAGCCTCTGCTCGTATCCCTGCATCCCTATGGCAGGTATGTTGTAATTTCAGGTAATGATATGCACATATATGTAGTCTGTTCATAAGGATAGGTCATTAATATCTTGAATATTTGCTATGTGACGAAATTATTCTAAAATTCTTTTCTTAGACCGTAATAAAAGACAAACCTTGATGTGCAATACACAACAATATATGTCTATAAATAAATAAAAAGAAATCAATATAAACAATAAAATAAAAAAATGTTTATAATAGTTTATAATAACGTTTACTTAAAATAAAAGTAATAACTCTCTTTAATCGTATATAGTTCAACTTAAAATGGATATTTATGTCTTTCTTTCTTAAACTATGCGATATTTTCTAACTTTTTGCTCGTTATTCATTTAAAATCATGATCATGATTTTAGACATTAATTACATATTACAAAAGTTTCAATTTTTTTTGTGCACCGAATTAAGCAGTCCCATTAATATTGCTTAATACGATACCAGGATTAGGATGTACAAACGCAACTACAAATAGACAAATCGATAAAAATTCTAAAAAACAATCTTTTGGTCTCGGTAATAGCGTGGATAATTTTTTAAAATCTTATATGCAAACTCGGTTCTTTTACGATATTATTATATGTATGAATATTTTTTTCAACTTATATGTGAATATACAAATTACTCTAGTAAAAAGCCATTTAAAATATAGTTTTTGAGATAGTCACGCATATAAAGTAAAGAAAACAGTATCTCTTTGAAAAATCTGCTAAATTGTAAGAATGATGAATATCATAAGGATATAAAGGAAAAAGTCACAATTGAAATTATTACTTCCATGAAATTCTATAAATGTATTAAGAAATCCGAAATTCTCTAGTTACAAATTAAAATTATTAAATCAAATTTTATATATTTTGGAAAGTGACCTTCAATAGTAACAGAATATGAAATAATAGCAAAATAGTTTAATTTGAGTAAATGTATTAGACCAAAACTATAAAGGATGTAAAAAGAAAATAATAAACTACAAAGTGTGTAAACAAAATTGTGCTTTGGAACTTGTAAAAAAATTTCCACTTACTTTTTTGTACCTCAGTTATGGCTATATCTTTCTTAAGGACAATATTCTCGTATTGTATACCACCATAAGCAAAAAGATACCTAATTGCTTCTGCAACACCGACATAATCGTAGGACTTCAGTTTGTAAACGGGCGCCATGTTTGTAAACGTTTGACAATAAGTAAATCATGCAATAAAATCTTCCCTTATATAGCTTGCATTCGAGATTATCTTGTGTCCTCTATGAAGGGTCAAAAGAATTGTGTTTAATTAGATAAACATTACAATGTTTAAACTTAATTTTAATTAGTCGAATATCAAACAACTGTAGCCTTTAATATCCGAGTGAAACGGTCTTATTTATTGCTGATAAAATAATACATAATTACTCCCAGGTAATGAAATACCCTACTACAATTGTCTTTAACAAAGTCGAAAAAAATTCATTAGTATGTTTAACTTAATGAATTATAAGTGAAGTGCTGGTTAAATTTACAAGTTCAATCTATTTCTCGTTTTAGGATTACACACGTAATTTAGATTTTTCCTATGAAAAAATAGACGGGTTTTGTGGGATAGTTTTCACTAAAATCTTCATGAAATAGTCTCGTGTATTTAGCGCCGGGAATACGAGAATCTCTTTCCCATGCCTCTGCCTCGTCGGGAAATACGACTAAAGGAAATGTATCTAAAAAAGGGTTGCTCACTAAGGTGCACATCAATTGTAACCTCTTACTATAGGAAATGAAGCTAAAGGAAAAGGGTTTCTCACTAAGGTGCACATCAATTGTTACCTCTTACTAAAATAAATGCAGCTAAAGGAAAAAGGGTTGCTCACTAAGGTGCACATCAATTGTAACCTCTTACTAAAATAAATGCAGCTAAAGGAAAAGGGTTGTTCACTAAGTTGCACATCAATTGTAACCTCTTACTATAGGAAATGAAGCCAAAGGAAAAGGGTTGCTCACTAAGGTGCACATCAATTGTAACCTCTTACTAAAATAAATGCAGCTAAAGGAAAAGGGTTGCTCACTAAGGTGCACATCAATTGTAACCTCTTACTAAAAAAAATGCAGCTAAAGTAAAAGGCTTCTTCACTGAGGTGCACATCAATTGTAATCCTTACTAAAGGAAATGCAGCTAAAGGAAAAGGGTTGCTCACCAAAGAGTTGCACACCAATGGTAACCTTTCTATTTTTAATTTTTGAGGTTTTCTTATTCA
>JACEII010000035.1:3269760-3290047 GCA_014332785.1 Antheraea mylitta
ACCAATGGTAACCTTTCTATTTTTAATTTTTGAGGTTTTCTTATTCAGTCATGTTTAATTACAGTTTTCGTCATTGGTGAACTTAGCGAGAACTTTTTCCTTAACCTCAGATATATAGAATCATGTCATATCATATTTTTAATACAAATTAAAATCACTTGAAACTTAGTCGCAGTATTATTTTTTTCATTTCACTCATAGTAGTGGTAAAGTTGAAAGTTATATAAATTAAAAAGAAAGGACAAATATTTGATTTTAAATGTTTTGTATATTAATGTTATCTATGTTAAAAGGTTATCAGGAAAGTTGTCTGATATTCATATATTGTATACATAGGTAATGAGAATTGACATTTTGATTGTTATGTTTTAATCTTAATAAGGTAAACTTATAAATAGTATAAATATTTTGTTATCTATGACATTTTTAAACGTTTATGTTATATGAGATGATTAGTTATATAGCATTGTTACTGTTAATTCATAACGGTAACAATGTTATGTATATTTCTTTACAGCACATTTAACACGTAATTAATATTAATATTTACAAACTTTTTTTATATCATAGGACGCAAAAGAACAGGTGGGTCACCACATGTTAAGTGATCACCACCGTCCATAGACACTAGCAACACCAGGGGAGTCGCAAGTGCGTTACCAGCCTGCGTTGTAGGATGGAAGGGGAGAAGAGAAGAGGAGAGAGGGAAAGTGAGGAGAGATGAGCTTCCAGCGTACTCACTGACCGAACGAAATGCCACAATGCAAGCACTGTTACTTCACGTCGGTTTTCTGTGAGAGGGTGAGAGTACGGTCGTTCGGAAATTGTAAATTTATCTCCTGCCAAAAAATAACGCTCAACGTGTCTAAAAATATTTTTTCTTTAAAAATGCTGATTTCGTTGTATAAATAAAAGCCACATGATCAATAATAACGCAAAGAAGTAAAAAAAGAAACAGTCTAAATCTCGATACTCAAATATAAGTTCCGAAGAGTCACAAAATACTTGAAGAATTTATATCACTCTTAATTATCGTACGATGAACTTCACCAAACAAACGTTACGACTCTGTTGAGGCGACAACGAACGTCGACTCTGAAATTAGTTTTGTTCTGATTACTTTCCAAAAGTTCATTCGTTCGCTTTACTATTCATAAAGGATTCATCAAGCAATTTTGTTACCTACAATTAATATCCGTTTAGATTTGATTTAAAGCTTCAAGATTTAGCGGAGACATATTTAGCTGTATTCCATTAGAATGGAATATAATTTCAATTTAGTTGGTAGAGCCACGCTGAAGCTATTACTAGATTCAGCATGAACGGGTAAAATGGGTCGGCGCGTTCGGGGTAGTACAACCCCTCTCAAAGAAAACCGCTGTGAAATATCAGTGCTTGCATTGTTGCGTTTCGTTCGGTCAGTAAGAGCACCAGAGGCCTATCTCCCTAACCCTCTTCTCTCGTCCCCCCCCCCTGCCCGACCTTCCTATAAATACAGGCTGGCAACGCACTTGCGACTCCCCTGGTATTGGTAGTGTCTATGGACGGCGGTGATCATTCTCCTATGATCGGCTGACGGTAAAGGAAAACAAAGTGAGATAACTTTAACCTGATAAATGTTCATGTAACACTACTGTATATGGGAAGAAATCATAGAACTGTGGATTTCTCAGAGTTTGAAATCGCCAATTCGTCGACAGCTGGCGTGGTGATTTTGTCTATACCTTCCTAAGCCTATGATCCGGTAATGGGTTTCTTACAGGCTGATGAGGATAATTATGATGACATTGTTTCTTCTACGCTCTAATTAAGATTAGTCGATTACTCTTTTTTATACCATATAGGATGCAAACGAACATGCGGGTTACTGTTGTTAAGCAATCACCACCGTCCATAGACACTAGCAACCCCAGAGGAGTCGCAAGTGCGTTGCCAGCCTGTGTTTGGGGGGATGGAGAGAAAGGAAAAGGGGAGGGGAGATGGGTGTTCGGCGCTCTCAATGACCGAACGAAACGCAACAATGCAAGCACTGTTACTTCACGTCGATGTTTCTGTGAGAGGGTGGTACTACCCCGGACGAGCCGACCCATTCATGCTGAAGCCAATCATAGCTTCAGCGTGGCTCTACCACCTACTGCAATAAGATAGATGTATCTTTATTTGCTACTTAGATTACCAGAATCCCATGATTTGTTTAGCAATGATCAAAATACTTATTACTGAGATGTTAACGCGAATTCTTGTACACGAATTCGATGACGACTCTGTAAAAGATTTTGTGGACGACCTAATTTTATTCCAACGCCGTATTTACGTTTCAAATTATGACAGCATGAATCCAATATTGGAAAACTTTGACGAAATCTTTCAGTAATAAGATAGAGAAAAGTAAATAATTGTCGAATGTAATTTAAAGTTTGATAGAAAGTCCGCATTCTCCAATATACATATCGGATGTGTTATTCGTGTATGCCTCGTCTAACATTTGAAATAGATATATAAAGATTAGAATATTTAATACATTATTAATCTTATAGGTTATAGGATATAGGCTCGAGGTATATATAAAATTAAAAATCCGAAGAATGCCCCTGACAAATCAAGTGAGCACTTTCGCAGTCTTTAATAAATATTCAAAGAATGTTAATGCCCAAACTTCAGTGGACTAGTTTGGAACTTTTCTACCGGTTTACAGGGAGAGTTCATTAAGGACGTCGTTACTTTAACGTTTGCCATAAGATTATAGAATTGAGCGATTCATTCATATTATCGAATAATTTGTATTTGATCGTTTAGCAATAATGAAGTGTTATTGACTACGTCCGGTACCACTACACACTCCCGAGAGACGAGACTACAACGCCAACGGAACATTCACATTAGCGCCCACATATTAGATACATCGATTCTTTATGTAAATAAAAATGATTACACAGAATTGCTGTATGACTTAATAAATAACAATTATTTGATAGTTATTATTATTTCTGTGTTATAAAATTATTTTGTGGAAATTCGAGTAAATAGTAATTGCTTTGACTTCCACAGTTTGACAGATAAAAAGGCAGGAATATACGTGTTTGGTAACACAAGGTATGTATGTATTAAGCAGTGCATTTGAAAATAATAATTAAATTTTACTGTAAATTTAGAAGAATGTGTTAACATATTACGGATCAAAGGAAAATGGTATCAAATTCGTTTCACTATTCGAGACGTGGAAAACATATTGTTACAAACATCAAGGAAATATTTGAAGTAATCTAGAATTGAAGTAATCTATTCCACGAATATAGTCATAGTGAGATAAGGCGACGTAACGACGCATCGGTACGCAGAACACACACTCATGGAAGCCATATTGCTCAAAGTATTGTAGATAATTAAGTAAAAAATAACACCATTCGAAAAAAAAACCATTTCTTTTAAGCGTTGTCGGTAAGATAATAATTTTAAATCTATTTATGTTTTTCTGTCTAGAGATTTTGAGATTTTATTATTGTAAACTATATGACTGCGTTCCAGTAGAAGCTCACAACGCTCACGCTCACGATCGCGAGTTTTCCCGTTCCACTAGTGGAACGCATTTATGGGCGTTTTGAGCGTTCAGATAAATAATACAAATGGCTACGTAGAAAAATTAAAGCAAAAGCTTTAAGAAGTTACTGTACAATTTATAGGTCTTAACGGTAAATTCTAATTATTATTAAATTGATTTAAGTACAATAAAAAAATGTAAAACTATTTTTTCCATTTTAATTAAAGTAAAAACATAAAAATGAACTTTTTGGTCAAATGAAAAATATTAAATTACTATGAAATGATTATAAACTAATATCTACATTTTAAAAAAAGTAAAATTATCAAAACTTAATTAACATATTTCATTTATGTATTTAAGTGCAATATGTTATTTGATATAAATATTATTTACCGTACCAAATAATGTCATTTTTACGGTTGTCTAGTGGAACGGCAAAAAGGGTGTTATGAGCGCTGTGAACGTCTAATGGAACGCGCCTTATAACTGAGTCATGATGCGATTTAAGTCAATTTTATACTTACAGTTTTACACAAGCTAGTACAAAGTATAATAAGAAAAAACTAAAAGACGGACTCTAATTACTGAAAATGGTATTTGTTACGTAAGGGTTCACCATTTTCGATGTGAAACACACCCGATTAGGCCTCCCACGGCAGTGGCTCAAGCCTAGGTTCGATCCCTCGGTAGGGAGCCCTTGAGTGCGTTGCTTGCGCGATACGGTGACACACAAATATACATCACCGCTACAACACTACACGATCACCCCCACACACGTGCACGCCTACACGCTTACACATGAAAGTGGAAGGGTTTACTTTTTCCCTCATCGAACTGAAAAACTTTTAATTTTCCGATAATAAATATATGGAGGAGTTGTTGAGGCGTGTAAGCTTGGTACACATATACGTTTCAACAACTCATACACATATGAATAGCTACCTAGGTTAGCTGAGATAGGTCGCGATTTTGCATGCAACAGGCAACAGCCAAGCCGAGGTGTGCCATGCACCCTTGAGCTGGTTGCCAAAATAGAATCGGCTGAGTGCCTTAAGCGCTCGCCTTAGTAGTCCGGTGAAGCTGTTAAGACCTTGCTGGGTCAATAGCGTAGACATTTCGAAAAAAAAAAAAAAAAAAAGATGTGAAACATCTATAGGCAGAGGTTAAACCAAACCAATACGTTGGTGTGGCGTTGCAAAGACGAACTTAGCACTATTAACGAAACACTTAAAAACATTTTCAACCCTATTTGTATCACCATAAGTTTCAAACTGTTTTGTAGACCATTCGTCCTTCTAGTATTACGTGGCACGTGCTGACGGCGTAGCGCCTTTTGATAAATGCCGCCAAACAAACCGCACCTGTGCCTAGTTGAATTTTTGTATTTATTAGACATGAATATTTAAGTAATAAATAAATTAACAGTCATTCTTTTATGGAACAAATGTGTAATGCATTATCAAATGTGGCATTATCTTTTCATTATGCCATAGCTGATTCCTGTCGTAATCTGTTCTTTTATTCACATAATTTATACGGAACAATTTCGACGTTTCACATCTGTCAGGCGTCCTATAACGCCTCATTTTTTTTTAAATAATACAATTATTTAACGAAATCCATACAAAATTCGCATATCGCTCTTATTTATATCACAAACAACGGAAGAAATGCTTCACTTTCTATATGTAAGGAAATGAAGTTTTACTCACTCGGGTCTCGTTTAGAGTTTGCTGTAATTGGAGTTAACTTGGCATTGTTTGATGCCAGCTTGAAGCGTTCCACAGAAGCCTTGTGCCGTTGTTTGTTTCTGACTGATTTATATGACTTTTAACTAGTTTTTATCTTAAACATACTAAAACATTATTAGATAGTATGAAACAAAGTCCCCTACCGGATCTATATGTCTGTTTGCGATATACTCAAGAAACTACCTAACAGATTTTTATGCGGTTTTCAGCAGTAAATAAAGTGATTCATAAAGAAGGTTTTGGTATATAATTTGTCAAGATTTTTTTTTTATAATCAGGGCGGGACAAAGTCTGCCAGGCCCACTAGTAAATATGTAAATAATAAGCATTCACTTATATATTTATAAATAATAATAATAATAATGAATTATCAGGTTGAGTGTAGCGTATCTTAAAATAGTTTTTGCTCGCGGTTTTACTCTCGTTAATGTTCATTTAGTGTATCCTTTGTGAAAGATATATTTTTTTCAGATTAAAAAATACCTGAATGAAAGTTATGAAGGGGTTAAAGTGTGACAAATAAAGTCTCTGTCATACTTATGATCGTAGTTAAGGTAGCAGGTAGATTAGATCTTTTTACATTTTTGTAAAAAAAAAGTACTCAAATTCTGGATTTCTTAATATTAGTATAACTTTAAAGACATAAAATACATATCTACTGATTAAAACTTTACAATATCTTTTTTATCAATACTATGTGGCATTTTTTAATACTATGCAAAAGAAGCGTATCTAGGAACGCATTATGCAGTAAATATTACTAGTTTTACTCAGAGATTATAATTGGGATTTTGAAAAAAAAAATTGTTTTTTTATGTATTTTAAAAATTTATTATTAATAATACTAATATTTAATGCAAAAAACTTAAATTTTTTTTTTCAATTATTCATAAACAATTAAAAATTGATAAATCTTGAAAAAAAATCACGTGATTATAAACGCGCCATGATTGGTCACCATAGTTGTGACGTCATAATGTTATAGCTATTTAATAACAGTACAACGTTTACGGCTATTACACGCGACTAGACAATAATATTGAAAATTTATTGTAAAAAAACGAGTTGTTAGTTGGTTCCGATTAGCTATGTGTGATAAAGGATTTATTAAGGCAAAGTCTGATAATATTCCTGATGTTGATATATTTATGATAACTAATTTTTTAAACTTCTTTGGGAACATTTAAAAACATTTTGTCAGGAGTTGTTTTTGTAGTATTCGTACATAATGGTACAAAACAAGAACGATAACGTTTGAGTTTCGACATTTTCAATATAAATTTGAATATTTAACAATGACAACAAGATTAAATAGTTAAAAACACTGTACCTACTTATTATTTCTATATCAACTGCAATGAGTGAAAACTAACATTATGACGTCACTCGCGTTCGGGTTTAGTCGGGAGCTGTCGGCGTGTCTTCGGTACTGGATTCAAAAATTAATCTTTATTTTGAAATAACTTTTGAATTATTGCGAAAAAAAAAATAGTCTTGTTATAAAACTTATATATATGATCTTTCCATTTATCACAAAAAACTTTTTTTTTCAAACCCCAATTATAGTACATTTTTATGACTACATTTAATATTTGTATTTATTCAAAATAGTGAATATTAGAGCTTTGTATGCTTTATTTGAAATTAGAAAAATTGGTATTTTCGATATAACAAATTATTAATTAGGAATAGCTATTATTTCTATTATAAATTAACTTCATAATTACATATTGGGTTGCATTCGTTCACCTAACACATAAGGTATCTTTGCACACTTACACATAATCGTCATCATTATCAGCCTGTAGGAGACCCACCGCAGGGTCATAGGCCTCATCCCGAAGGACGGTATGGGCGTAATCACCACGCCAGCCCACGAAGTATTGGCGATTTCAAACTCTGAGAAATCCACAGTTCTATATTTTTCCCACATACAGAACTACTACAAGAACATTTCTCAGGTTCAGGTTTCCTCACGACGTTTTCTTTAACCGTCAAACGATAGTGTTACCAATTTAAATTAGTAAATGTACGCGAATTTTTGTACATGCCGGGGTTCGAACCTGCGGACTTCGAAATAATATTCCACCGGTGAAAGCACTAGGCCACCACGATTTTATACCACATAATCGTGCTTCTATAGAATACATTTAAACACAGGACTATATAAAATATTTATTTTACACATACGTACAAAAATAATATATAATATACAATTAAATATTTATTCGCATGCCTCACGAAAGACATTTATTATAATAGAGTTTATGAACAATTACTTAACTTTATATTTGCATAGTTGTCGCATTATTTTTTATGCACTTGTATAAATATAACAACACATAAATCGACATTACTCTTTATCTCAATAAAATATTGTCGTTACTTACGAACTGTTTAGTTGATTTTCAAGTACTTTTAAATCAAAAATATTAAAAAAATCTTCCTTTAACTAAATATTAAATTACATACAAAAGATTTTTTTCTCGAACTGACTACGCTATTGACTAAGCAAGGTCTTAACAGCTTCACTAGACTATTAATGCGAGCGCTTAAGGCACTCATTCGATTTTATTTGACAACTAGTTCAAGGGTGCACGGCACACCTCGGCTTGGGCTTATACATGCAATTCGCGATCTGTCTGAGCTAACCTAAGCTAAGTATTCATACATATATGAGTTGTTTAAACATATACTAGTAGGCGCCCAATGGTCGACATTCAACCATAGTTATTTGATATTTTAAAGTTTGAACTTTATTAGGGTTCTTTTATCAAAGGGTATATATACTTCTATAATCAAAGGTTTTCATCATGGCTACTCGGTTTTTGCAATAATATTTAATTATATAAACATTTAAAAAAATCTATGTGTAAATGAAAATTGAAAATAATTATAAATTTGAAACAAAAATCACGTGGTAAAGTTCTCAAATTTTAAGCAAACATTACGAAAATAATGAAATTTATTGCAACCCATGACACAATTTTCAATTAATTTTACACGACACCATGGGTGGGTGGTATTTCTGGGTGATAATGAATTAAATGTAGTCTGTTCATTATGAGAAATTGTGATATGCCCATTATCATCGTTTAGAAAAGTAATGGATCCACAATACAATCAAATGGTGAATCCAATACAAAGATGTTTTTAATACTACCATTAGCTTTTGAAAATAAATTCCTTTCTGTTGCTACATGAGGTTGAATTGCAACATTGTAACCGCGGAGGTCTAAGCCATGGATTACTTTAATGAACAAAATCCTTATTTTGATTATACAAAGTATTATTTGGCTCATTTTTCTTATTAAATCATCATTTGAACTGATTTCACCGTAAAAAATAATAAACATTATAATAATAGTTATGTTTTATAATATCATTGTTGAATGTAGGATGAAAAATGGTAATTGGAACATAAGAGTTAAAAAATATATACAGTCGAGCATAGCAACCTCCTTCATAACCTCTTTTTAACTTCGTAATTATTGACGGCTGTCAAAATATCTTTTTTATTTACATGTGTGCATATGTTGTGTAAAATTCAAGCAGTAGTGTGAGTAGTGTATATTTTAATAAATTTAATGTACTTCTAATGCATTTTATATAAAATAAATAGCTTTCTGCACTTCTCCGCCACATAAACTTGAACTATGCCAAATTTCAAGTTCACCCGTTCCCGGCAAATAAGTTAAAAAGGGGTACAATTTTTTTGCTTCACGTATTAATATATAGATGTGTACCAAGCATTCATACCTCAACAACTCTTATATATATATTGCGTATCTGATAATTTTCCAAACTAGTTTAGTTCGATAAGGGGACACATATATACGAGCATAATAAGAATGTAATGTTAACCTATCTCTAATTTTCAAATTTTTGTAAAAAAAAATATTGTAATGAAATACATTTAAATCATTTTTATGTGTGCCCGTCTCTGTTTTTTTGTGTGCATACATTACTGTTAACCTACAACGTTTACGAAAGATCATAAAATATATCATCGAGTAATATTTATTCTTCGTTTCAATACAAACTGTTGACTCTATTAAAAGTTATTGTGACGGCGCAAGTTAAATATGGGAAACAGTAGGTAAGCAAATGCGTTTCAATGTAATCCAAAAACTGGGGTATCTTTCTGTATAATAATATAAGAGATATAAGAAGTTATATTTAACGGGTCTATCCTTTATTGCAAGTGATTAACAATAAGTAAATTAAATCATCACTTAAATAATTTTTAGTAATATATTTTTATTTGCGGTGTGATGCAAATGCACAAGAAAGAGAAAGTAAACGTACAAACAAACTTTGTAAGCAAATGTATATTTGCTTACAATTTTTTCATGTATTTTCCAGAGGAAAGTATTTTTTGTACAAAAAAAGTATTATTAAGATAAAAAGAGCAGCACAATTCACGTGTATCAGTTAGTTTTATGCTATCAATAAAAATACATATAGTCAGACATACAACATTCTTTTTTTTACGCGGTTGAGAAAGGTATGGTGTTGTGTTAGTGTGTTTTTTAACGAACGCGGTTGGTTAAGTCGTGTCTTCATTATCAGTTAGTACGCAATATAGTCAGCATTGTGTAGCCATTAATAAAATGATAGTGGATTCCGAGATTAGATCGCGTGAACTTAATTAATCTATTATTCCGATGCCAGCAAAAAATCAATTAAAAATCTCATTTAACGACTCTGCTTTTATATAGCCAGACTGCGATCGTGCCGTGGAAAATGTTCACGGAAAATTTTTGTATCATCAGCGGATTGATTTTTTTATGTTTAAATTGGACATGTAAGTAGTTTTTTAAACAATTATTTATTACTTTTCGCGAAGCTAGACTTAATCATTATACAAAAATTGTTAATAATTATTAATCAAGTTTTGAAAATTATAATTTACCTTACAACGTGATCTAGTTTCTCTTTGTTTAATTTTACTGAAAATATATTTTTATTAAATTACATTCCGTTCTATCTAAAATGTAAAATTACTATAATCACCATTTAAATCGATATAATATTATTTATAGGTTTTCATAACAATGAAGGAATAAAGTACATACTTGTACATATTAGTACTTGGGCGACGAGAGCCTAGGTCTGTTCTTTTAACAACATTTTTTAATTAAAATAAACTATTAGGCTTACCTCACAAAATTAGCATTTTTTCACGTAAAAAAATATTTAAAAAATATATCTTATAATAGTAATAAAATTATTATTTTTTACAAAAAAAAATTATATACACTCATACTCGATCTGGGGTTATACGGATTTTCGAAGCAACCAATTTCCATCTGAGCTATTTTTGTTCTAATAGCGGTTGCGAAATTTACCTTCATATTCTAGCTATATTTTTTAATTGCCTGAAATAAGAAAAAAAGTTTTCTATGAATAAAATCTAACTAGTTCGATTTATCGTCCTCGAAACTAGGTTACATACTAAGTTTCACGGAAATAGTTGACGCCGTTTCCGAAATCCTAAATATATACAAATATAAAAATATACAAGAATTGCTCGTTTAAAGGTATTAGATTATAGATTAGATAACGCGTATCATAAAATTATAATAATTATTCCCTTGTTAATTAAATCCATTCAATTAGAGGCTACTAAATAGCATGTTATAAATGGAAAATTCACTCTTGTACTCAATTGCTAATATTACTCTGTGAGATGGCTTAAATTTCGTGTTTATTTGTATGAAGTCGGCTTTCTATACTAACAACTTGGTCTATGTGAATTTGATTCTTAACTATTTATTTGAATTACCAGTACACCTCAATAAGACCAAAAGATATTGAAATACCCATCTGTTTTATAGTTCTCATATCATTAGTTAGCCAAGAAAGTTATATGAACAGTAACTTTTATCCGCGGCTTCGGGAACAGTAATATTTACGGTGAAAAGTACCCTTTGTTTTTAGTACTTATTATGTACTCCTAACAATATGTATGTCATGATAATCGCTTCAATAGTTAATGCGTAAAGCGTGACAAGCTAACTCATAATTGCGTTTAAAATCTTAGTTATTATGCGTAATAAATCATAAATTTTTATACTTCGTTAAAAAAAAAAATTCGAGTTGCAAACTTTTGTATTCCCAACTTTTTATTGATTTAGAGTTAATCTTTGGTATTTTTATACAATTTTAGTTTATTTTATTCAATTGCATGGCTAAAAACGTCCATCTCATATTATTATCGCTTGATTGATTACTCTTTTTTTATATCACAGGAGGCAAACGAGCCGGTGGGTCACCTGATGTTAAGTGGTCACCACCGTCCATAGCACCAGCAAACCCAAATGAGTCGCGAGTGCGCTGCCAGCCTGTGTTGGTGGGGTAAGGGGGAAGGTGAAGGGGAAGAGAGGGAAGGGAGAGGGAGGAAGGTGGGCCTCTGGTGCTCTTACTGACCAAACAAAACGTAACAATGCAAGCACTGTTACTTCACGTCGGTGTTTCTGTGTGTCGGGTGGTACTATCCTGAACACGCCGACCCATTCATGCTGAAACCAGTAATAGCTTCAGCGTGGCTCTACCACCTACAAATCACTCTCTATTTGTCGCTACAATGTTCAATTGATGTGGAATTGTGGCCAAAAATGTGTTACTCTTTAGAAGTATCTAGGGAGCACGTACAAGGGAATGAGGAGCGTACTTCTTGCAGTCGCGACTGACATTAGCCCCTAATTTTAAATATATTTAATATTTGTCTTACAGTTGCAACTTCGATTACAAATTACTACGTACAAGATGATGATGATTGCTTCAGCAAGGCTAAGCAGTTGCTGTGTGAGAAAAAATGTGGTGTCAACCACGCCTGCATATACGGGAAGTGTATTTGTCTGAAATTGGAATCTTCTGAGGGTAAATTTAATAAACATATACAGTTTTTACACCAAGAACCTACCTTGATGATAAAAAAAAATCCTAAGAGTCAACCACAGCGCCAGGTATCGGTCCCAGTTGTGAATCTAAACCATTCTTGAATGCACCTGAATATATACAAAAAATGTCTGCAAAACCTGTCCACTTGTTTTAGAAGGAGTTCTGTCATATACACATGGACAAAAAAATATATATACAACAATAAGGAAATTCGCCGTAAAATTCGACTGACAATGACTAAATAACTTCTTCGTTTGACTGACTAATCCTCTGATATACAAACATACTCGATCATATTCTTGATATGACTGTGGATACGTTTTACTCGTAGATCAAATTCGAAAATAATGTTAATAAAAATCGTCTTTGATTCTTTTTAATTCAATTTAGTAAAACTTTATCGGTATTAACATTTGATCAAAATTACACTTTATGTAAACGAAGATATGGTTTGTTGGGTAAAGTCACTAAACTTAAATGGGGACAGGATACCAAATACAGCTGCCGAAACTTACCACAAGACAAATGTTCAACACTTTTCAGTTGAACTCTTCTAAGGCTCAAGGCTTAACTACATTATAATATAGGTCAACTAATATCACCATTTATTTTTAGATAAAGTACTACATTTCCAAGATGATGCTAAGGATGCCCAATTTTCTGATTTTGACGATTACACGGAAATGACCCGTAAGCCTGAATATGAGTATTATTAATTTCACTCTGTCTTCTTTCCTCTTTACTCTGTTTAAGGTAAAATTTCTTATACCTGGAATAATAAACAACTGTGCAATGTGATTTTGTGATTGTATAATTAAGTAGTATATTACAAAAAAGATTTCATATAAACTATCCTGTTTTTAGGAAGTGGTGGTAGTCGTATGATTGGACCGATGCAATATCAATCCGATGTCCGCAAGTTCGGACCCCGCCATATACGATCGAATGTTTTATAATTCGCCTACATTTAGGCATTTAATTTCCTATCAATAATGCTAACAATGAAGGAAACATCGTTAGGAAACCTGAACCTGAGAAATGTTCGTGTAATACTACTATATGTGGGGAAAATATAGAACTGGGAATTTATCGGAGTTTGAAATCACCGATACGTCGTGGGTTGGAGTGATGATTATGAACACACCTTTCTTCGAAAAGAGGCTTATGGCATTACAGTGGATCTCTTACAGGCTTATAATGATCTCGTTTTCTTATAGAAACAATAAACGAAATGTCTTACATAGTATTATTAAGTTATAGTATAGTAGTATTTTAGTACACTAGTGGGCACTCAGTGGTCGACATTCGACCATAGTTCAAGTGGTGTTATAAATATTATAATAATAGTTATATGTTTTAATATCATTGCTGAATGTAGGATGAAAAAGGGTAATTGGAACGTAAGAGTAAAAAAATACATACAGTCGAGCATAGCAACCTCCTTCGCAACCTTTTTTTGAAGTCCGTTATTGACGGCTGTCAAAATCTTGTTTTTATTTAAATGTATGTATATGTTGTGTAAAATTTAAGCCGTAGTGTGAGTAATGCATATTTTAAATAATTTAATTTACTTCTAATATATTTTATATGAAATAAATAGCTTTCTGCACTTCTCCGCCATATAAACTTTAACTATGCCGAATTTCAAGTTCTTTCAGGCAATTCACTTAAAAAGGGATACAAAGTTTTTGCTTCACGTATATATATGATGATGATACTTAGTAGTATTATAAATACATTTTATCATCTGAAGGAATAGTAGATTCGACGTGCTATTTTTTTGTGCTTATTATTATCAAGTATTGCTTACTGTGAGCTACAGTCATATACATCACAGCTTCTCTGTAAATATAATACGGTGTAAGATTGTTTTGCTACAAAATTATTGATTCGATAACAAAAACTAAATTTGCCACACAACTTGGCGATGCGGGTACCCTTCTGAGTGCATTTTCTTTTCACAAAGGGAAATCATCGTGTTCAATACATGTAATTTAGTTTTGTTTATCAATGAAGTTTCAACGATTAATTTCGTAATTATTATATATTTCTAAATGTTAACTTTGAGATGAATTGTTCAATTATATTAAGTAATTTATGTTATCTCTTATTCAATAAAGTATCTTAACTACTACTTTTAAACGTTGCCAGTTTTAATTTCTGTAAGAGGTAATCTATAGAACATCTGATTCGATTCTTTTACTAAAAAAACTACACTTAATTGTAATAGGTCAGTATTCTTCCTGATCTTGAGTTTCATATTCTAATTAACACTTATAAAATTGCGGGTATAGCTGTCAAAATATATATATTTTTCCATTCAACAGCTATATTACATCCAATAGATATAGATGAAAGCCGACCAGCTCTGAGACATCACATTGCACATTTCTGTCCAAACCTCGAAGTTGCAAGAAAATGTATTAGAAGTTGTATGAAGCTTGGTAAACCAGCATTCTGCGGAAAGGACCACGTATGCTATTGTGGTCATAAATATGACACGCCTGAAGGTGCAGAAAAAATAAACGCACAAGACATATACGCTCAGTTCCGTGATATGTATAAAAAATATTTTGGAGCTAACGAAGGTTCAGAGGAAACAGTCGTAGAAGATTATAAGAGAGGAAATAGAGGGTTTCATGAAAAAGATAATTAGAATATTAAAAATAGAAACAAGTGAATAAATAAAATAAATACGACTATTTAAAACAACATTGTATCTATTTAATAATGAAACACTTCGAGAGTACTAATAAATTAGTGGGTATGATTAATAATTGTTTTATTTAGATGGTACAATCCGTACCACACTTTTTAACTACTCTGAAGATAGCTGCGTGGAAAACAAATTTAGATTAAAATACGTATTATAATATATGAGTAAGAAACAGCTTAAGGATACACAAATGCCAATTTTAGATTTTTATTATAGTACCTTAACTTTGTTTTGTATTAAAATTTTGACTATATTGCGCCAAATCCTGAACAGATGACTATATTCAGAGTGGCCAAGAAATTTGACGAGGACGGTAGCTAATTCCTGCACATTGCTCTACATTGTTTATTATCTTAATCTATTTTACATACAGAGGAAAAACGATAAAAAAGAAAAGAAAAATATTACTTTGGTTAATACATTTTTTTTAAACAAGATTATTCGTTTATTATCACTGTGATGCGCATGCGTACTACACCGCTTACCCCGTCTCTCTATGGGAAGAAGACGTACATAGTGTTTATAAAAATCATCGTTTTTTTTTTTTCAAATTTTAATCACTTTCTATTAAGTTGAGATATCGTGATATTGCTATAAATACTAACTCAGGGTGTAAAAAGTAAAATTAAAAAGTATCGAAATTTATCGAATAACTTTTTAAACTTATGAAATTAATCAAAAATATTTTAAAGATATCAAGGTCTCTATAGAGTTCTCTAAATACCAAAGTAATTCTTAAAGTTTGAAAGGTATTCGGATGATTACTTCAGTTTTCTTGAAATGGGGGCTAATTATATTGTCGACGGCGTTAATGATTCTATTCAAGTCTACAATTTAATATTATCTTCGTGTTTAAACGCGTTCGGTTATAGTAGGTTTGAAATCCATAATTTAAAGGTTAATCCTGTAGATCGCTTTCTAGAATGTTCCAAATGTTATCGTTATATTCTATTGCCGTATAAAATACATTTCATTCAGTTAAGCTCTTAAGAAGGCGCTTATTAACTTTTAAATAGTACCATTGGTGTGTAAAGTATCCTTATTGTCAAGAGGAACAGTATTTTTTTGCTAATGTTGGTAGATAACTAAACGTATATGGAATTTTTGGCGGGATTTTAATCTGTTATGCAGTGGATTTAATTCATAATATTGTATCATTTGACTCTATATTTGTAATGTTGTTGCCATTTTACGTAACATAGTTCGGTTAATCTGCACAAGTGAATTTGATGGAAAATAAAAGCACGCAGAATGTATTTTGCGATGCCACAAATCTCTCTGGAAAATTCTAACAAGAGGACTCCCATCTTGTTAGAACATTGTAAATATCACAAGATATGCATATGTAATATTATTACTTATCGACAATAGCAGTAAATAGTCTAGAAGATTGTTTGCCAAAGGTATATTTTTTATTGGATAATAAGAAAAATCTCTAACAAAAGAAAGAGACCTTATCTAGGTTCACAATAATTAAGAAAATGTAACTAGACTTATTACTATATTACAGTAAAGGTATTGTAATTGGTAACGCCATCTATTATTTTTATTATGTATTATTTCCTCTTCCTTATTCCGCATATTTAATCTATACTTTCGCACGCTATTTCTTATCTATGTATACTATACAACCCCTTCCTCTCCAAAAGAACGGAATGCCAAATTCGCCGCCCGCGCCATCTCTTCTACGCCTGATCGCTTACTAGAACGCACGCAAACTCACATAGAAAAATAACTTGTGTTTAGTTATTTACATTATTATCGGTGTATGAACATTACCGTGACAGTGTTGTTCTGTTTTATACTTTGTATTGTAATTGTGGTAATTATATATATTTACAACAATTTCCACCAGTATATATTATTACTTACTAGAAGAAAGCAGTAAATAGTCTAGAAGATAGATTGCCAAAAATGTAATAAAGAAGAAGAAAAATCAAACCTGAATTAGAGAATATTCTAACACCGTGTACGTGCATGTATTTAATACAATAGATGTTAATTCAAAGGAAAATACATCGAAGATTATTATACCATAGCGAGCGAAATCTCAATAGGAGGGGACCGGAGTAAACATTGTCTGGTCTGATTTATACGCCGCTAACAGAGCCGCAGCTCGACTGAATTTTAATTACATACAACCCTTTCAGAAGTATCCGGTTTATAGATGTAAAATTACTGCGTTTCTAGCGTACTTGGGCATTGCGATGGTTACCGTCTTTATTTCTTATTGTTACACGGCAAAGTTACTACACTATCGCAAGCACAGTACAGTCCAAAAATAACCACCAAGAGACACGTCATCCTTCGCTGGTCGCCGCTGTCATGCCAGCTTGCGTAACCCCTTGAGATAATGCTTGAAAGAATCCATGTTATTAGGTGGGAATACACTGGGCGAGAGGTTGCTCCACAGGTTCACGCTATGTCTATGAATCCTTACGATCGAATTTGAACTTTCGGCGAAGGAAAACTTCGTGATGACGCCATAGCATGGTGGTAAGGATTTTTTAAGCATGTCCCATAGCTACTAATCTCGAGCTTAAAATCTATCGCCTATCATCTGCTTTTATGTTTACTATCTTATACAATATATTTAATACTAGCTTCTGCCTGCGACTTCGTTCGTGTGGAATAGTTACTTTGGGCTAACGCTAGCATGCAGTGGAAACTCTCGAAAGGAAAAATATCCCAGATTTTGAAACATTCTTCATCGATGCGTTGCTCCTATTAGCCTTAGCGTTATGATTTATAGCCTATAATCATCCTCGATAAATGAGCTATATAAAACTGAAAATTTCAGAATGGACCAATAGTTCCTGAAATTACGACGTCACAAGGTCACAAACTCACAATTTTTACCTCTTTATAATATTAGTATAGATCAAATGAGATTGCGTTCTAAATGCTAAAATTTATAAAGTATAAAAAATCGTCCAGTTATTTTTGTAGGTTTGAAAAATCAACTAATGTATATTCCATGATTGTCATGGTATTTTTGATACTATGTTTACAATACTAATTGATTTCCATGCGTGTTAATAGAAATTTCAATGGTTGCTAGTTTGTATGACTAATACTTACCATATATACTTACCAAATACAAATTTTGACAATAAGAATATCTATTTTTACATATTACATTGGTTAATCATTTACTTCGATTAGTTTTGTATGAATGGGTCGGCTCGCCCGGGGTAGTACCACCCTCTCCCAGTAAACAGACGTGAAGTAACACTGCTTTGCGTTTCCTTCGGTCAGTGGAAACGCCGGAGGCCCACATCTCCTCACCTTCCCCATCTTCTTTTCCCTTCTCCCCCCATCCTCCAACACAGGGTGGCAACGCAATTGGGACTCAACTGGTGTTGCAAGTGTCTTTGGGCGGTGACGATCACTTAACATCAGGTGACCCACCTGTTCGTTTGCCTCCTAAGATATAAAAAAAACGCCTACTGAAAACTCTAAGTTGACACTTAAGAACAAAATATTTACAATTTTAAACAAAAATACTACGCACTTAATTGACTAGAAACAGAAAAAAAGTAAATTACATAGATATTTAAAGAAATGTATATTAATTATAAATGGTGATCGCGTCCAGTGATTAAAATCCGACCATACTTAAGTAATCTTTCAAGTATAATTAATGAGTTTTATTGTTACACAGTATAGGGATATTGTAGTATACGAAAGGATAGTCATGTGCGACTCTTTTATGGTAGGAAAACAAAAGTATTTCGATTTTTTTTTATTAATAAAACTAAAGATAGTCAAAAGCTATTAAACAAAACATAGAATAAGAAAGTCGGTTGATAAACAGAAGAGAAAAAGTTATTGGACTGTTATATCTTTGCTTGTTTATATAAATTCCTGTTTTCCTCTTTCTTTATAATGTCGATTTTGATAGACTATTACTTCTCCCTCTTATTCAATTTACTGTTACATTGAAGGTGATTACCATATGTTGAAAGAAACAAGAATGTTTTTTTTTTTTTCGATCAGACTACTGTTAGCTACCCACTTCCGGTACCGCTCGTCATTCAAGACTCAAGATACTAGCGCCTACATATTAGAGATACGTTTAGGAAAACATTTAATAATTATACACTTACAATAATATATTAGCAATGACAGATTTCTAGCTCATGACAATGCAAAAACAGAAGACCGTCCATTTGACATTTCGTAATATAAATTTTATAATACGAAGTGAGAGAGTCACAGTAAAAAGGTTACTAGCACGTAAACATGCAAATAGAGTTCCTACATCACTCCCCCCCAAGTGCAGGACAAAGATGGTGTGAATCTGCGAATCGAACACGTTTATTACACCGTGTCCGATTTTGAGTTTGATTTTTGTCACCCTGCACTGATGATGTTTTAGTTAATGATGGTGTATAGTTATCTAACTCTGTTTCTTGTGTCAGTATGTAAGCCGGCTTTAACCTGTCAATAGATACTGATACCATTTTATTTTTGATATTAATTTTGTATACCTTCGGTCCTCTCTCTAGCACCCTGTAAGGGCCTGTGTAAGCTGGCTGAAGGGAGCCACGTACTGTATCATCCCGGATAAAAACGTGGTCGCATGTTTTTAAATCTTTGAATATAAATACTTTTTCTTTACTATGACGTGACGCAGGAATGGGTCTCAAATTTTTTGCAAAATGACGCATACGGGCGGAAAAGTCAGCCATATCAGTAGTTCCGCTTGACGAACGTTCAAAAAATTCTCCAGGTAGTCTTAGAGGTTCGCCATATACAATTTCGGCGGGTGATGTTTGTAGGTCAACTTTATAGGCGCTTCTTATGCCTAGCAGTACGAAAGGTAAGCATTCTGTCCAGTGATTCGATGCGTGGCACATAATTGAAGCTTTTAATTGACGATGAAATCTTTCCACCATACCATTGCACTTTGGGTGATATGCAGTTGTTCGTTTGTGATTAAATGCGCATATTTTTGATAATTGCTGAAACAAGGCAGATTCAAATTGTCGGCCTCTGTCCGTGATTATATCAACTGGACTACCAAATCTGGCAATCCAACCTGAAAAAAGCGCTTTTGCCACTGTCTCGGCTGTAACATCCATAATGGGTATGACTTCTGGCCATCGAGAAAAGCGATCGATGGCTGTTAAACAGTATCGATAACCTTGCGATACTGGTAGAGGTCCGATCATATCAATATGAATTTGTTGAAATCTAGCACGAGGCAAATCAAATGTGTCCAATGGTGCCGATACGTGTCGACTTACTTTAGTGCGTTGACATTGAAGACATGTCCTGGCCCATTCCCTACAATCTCTTCGTATACCTGGCCAAACGAACCGTTGTGAAATTAATTTCACTGTTGCGTTGGCACCTGGGTGACTAAGT
>JACEII010000035.1:3290147-3311958 GCA_014332785.1 Antheraea mylitta
TCTTCCATTTTAATTGGTACTTCAAGTTCATCTATTCGTGATAAGGTGTCAGCAACTATGTTATTTTTTCCAGATATATGCCTGATATCGGTCGTGAATTGGGAAATAAAATCCAGATGTCTGTATTGCCTGGGTGAACAATTCCGCTTTTTTTCATGAAAAGCGAAGCTAATTGGTTTATGATCTGTGTATATTACAAAGTGTCTGGCCTCAAGCATGTGTCGAAAGTATTTAATGGCTTCATAAATTGCAAGAAGTTCGCGATCATATGGCGAATATTTCTGTTGTGCTGGAGTTAATCTATGCGAAAAGAAGGCTAAAGGTTGCCACTTGTTATTTTTAAATTGCTGTAAAACGGCACCAATTGCTGAATCCGAGGCATCGGTTACTAATGCAAGGTTAGCTTCACAATCTGGGTGAGCTAGTAACGTTGCATTGCATAAGCTCTCTTTACTTTCATTGAACGCTTCAAGTGTGTCTCCATTCAGAGTGATTGATTGTGAATTTTTGACATTACCCGCTAATAAGGCATTTAGTGGTGCTTGTATTCGTGCGGCGTGTGGTATAAAACGTCGATAAAAGTTTAACATTCCCATAAATCTACGCAACTGTTTAATATTGGTAGGAAGAGGAAAATCTTTTATAGCTTTAACTTTAGCATCAAGAGGTTTCGTACCACTTGCTGATATCTGGTAACCTAAGAATGTTACCTCGTTGGCTCCGAATACACACTTTGAGACATTGATCACTAATCCATAACGTTGCAACCTGGAAAAAACTTCTCGTAGATGCTTTTTATGTAAGGCTTCATTTTTTGAAAAAATCAAAAAATCGTCGAGATATGTATAACAGAAATCTAAACCCCTAGTAATTTCATCAACAAATCTTTGAAAAGTTTGCCCAGCATTCCGAAGACCGAAGGTCATATATGGAAATTCAAATAGCCCAAAAGGAGTTGTAATTGCCGTTTTTGGAATATCTGTTTCACAAACAGGTATTTGGTTGTAAGCCTTAACTAAATCTATAGTGCTGAATATCTTACAGCCCTTTATGTTATGTGTGCAATCATGAATGTGTTTAATAGGATACCTGTCTGGGATGGTTCTAGCGTTAAGCATCCGATAGTCACCGCATGGGCGCCACCCATTATCTTTTTTAGGGGCTAGGTGCAGTGGTGATGACCACGCACTTTCGGATGGTCGCGCTGTTCCACTTGTTAACATCTCTTCAAACTCTTGTTTAGCTATTTTTAACTTATCTGGAGCAAGACGACGTGGTGCACTACATATTGGAGGGCCAGGTGTTGTACGTATGTGATGTACTGTAGAGTGTGTGGTCGTACGATTTACACCGGGTGGTCGAGTGATTTCAGGAAACTCTAATAAAATTTTGTGATAAATCGTATTGTCTAAAGGTATTTTAATAGAATGTATGTTTGCAGAGTCATAAACTAATGAAGCAACAGATGATAATCTTGTAATGCTATCTAACAATCTCTTATTACGACAATCTACTACTAGTTGATAGTATGCTAAAAAATCAACACCAATAATAGCTTTGGTAACGTCTGCCACAATAAAACGCCAGGTAAAACTTCTACGAAGTCCAAAGTCTAATTTAAGATTAATGTGACCGTAAGTGTTGATTATAGAACCGTTAGCTGCTCGAAGTTGGTAGTCTGTTTTGTTAAGTTTCTCTTTTACTAAAAACCGAGGATAAACACAAAGATCGCTACCAGTGTCCACTAAAAAATGAATTTTTGATGTGCGATCGGTGATGAATAGGCGACCTGTAGTACTTGGGCAATCATTGGCCGCCATTATTGATTGCCCTTGTAGTTTTCCATCTGATAATCACAAGGCTTTGAACAACGTGTGGCTTTTTTACCAAATTTCATATGGTACCAGCAAACTGGATATCTTCGGTAACTAGAGTTCAGTCGAGTTGGTGGAGACCGGGATCGAGATACATTTCTTGTACGAGAACGCGCACTTCGGGACTGCTGCAATGTTAGTTGTTGTACTTGGTCACGCAATGCAGCTACTTCTTTTAAAATATCATCCAATCTGTTTTCTTGACCAGTTGAGGCTACATGGTGCTCCGCTGAAGTAATATCTAGGATACGATCTGCAAGGTCTGCTAAAGTTTCTAACGAAGCAGTGGGTTGAGCTGCGAGTACTACCTGTACATTGTGAGGAAGTCTATCAATCCAGATAGTTCTCAAAAAATTATGTGGTATTCCAGGCCCTGCTAGACCTTGTAAATGTCTCAGAAATTGAGATGGCTTACGGTTTCCAACTTCTTCGTGAACAAGCAATTGCCTAGTTTTCCTTTCCTGAGAATCACTTACTCTACGGATTAGTTCCGTTTTCAATTTTTCGTACTGATTGGACTTGGGTGGGTTTGTAATTACGTCTTTAATTTCTCGAGCGTACAGATGATCCAATTGACCAATCACGTAGTTAAATTTAGTAGTATCGCTAGATATGCCAGAAACGGAGAACTGTGCTTCGACTTGAGCGAACCATATTTCGGGTTCTTCTGGCCAAAACGGAGGAAGTTTTATACCTACTTTGAATAATTCAGGTGCAGTTTCTTCCGAGTTTTGCGAAGTGTATTTTAATAAATCATTTTTTTCGTTGGTCGACATCTTTTCGTGTCCCAGTTCGGGGTCACCAGTTTAGGAAAACATTTAATAATTATACACTTACAATAATATATTAGCAATGACAGATTTCTAGCTCATGACAATGCAAAAACAGAAGACTGTCCATTTGACATTTCGTAATATAAATTTTATAATACGAAGTGAGAGAGTCACAGTAAAAAGGTTACTAGCACGTAAACATGCAAATAGAGTTCCTACATACGCATTGATACGCCATTTTATTAAAGATACATAAATGAGAATTATTATAATTTTCAATGAGTCATTTCAATAGGAATTGATTTTGTTCATTTATTACTTGCACAACATTAGTTTTATGATAATAATAGTAATTGCTTTGACTTCAATAGTTTTACCTATAAAGGGCTAGATGTCTCTACTCTACACACATATACATATTTCAGATACATAAATAACAATGATATAACAATGATTTTATATAGAATTGATGTACATAAATAATATTAATTTGTTCATTAATTATTATCTTTGTGTTACTCAAAACATGTAGCAGAATTATAAGTAAATGGTAATTGGTTTGAGTTATATAGTTCGTCTTATAAACTATATAGTTCGGCCTATAAAAGGCAAGAGGTCAGTGTTATCTACGCATTCTTTTATGAAAAGTACTGTAAACCGTAACTCTGGGCAAACAAAGAGTGGAAGTAATTACTTAGTATTTATTGGCCTCCTGACTGCATCGACTATGTCGTATATAACCTGATAACACTACGCTATTGACCTAGCAAGGTCTTAACAGCTTCACTGGACTACGAAACAAGAATGTAAAAATTCAAATGTTTACTTTATTTAACATATCCATTCTGTTTACATCTTTGTCTTTGATATTTATTGACTGTAACGAAATATGAAATGCTATTCCATAGATACCTATATTCATAATAAAACTCCAAAATTTTGTAATCTGTTTAAAATTCTTGGTTATTTTCGAATTGAATTATAAATATGTTTTTTTATTAAAATTTTCATAACATGTTATTCAAAATTGTTATTTCAATTGTGAAAAATATTGTATTACTTTTATTTTTCTACATACATTAGATATAATGTTGTCTAAAGTGCGGAACCTTGTTCCAGTATAAGGTAGCAGATGCGAGCTTACAAGAGAGACGATGCGCTATCAAGCTTAATTTACGTTCTTGACGATAAATGATGCGAGGCTATGAATTTAGGCCTTTCCGTGTCAAAAATATGTTTGTCTGTGTAAGACATAGTTGGTGATCCGTTTGTAACCTCTTCAAATACCATTCCTATTTTAATATCTAAAAATTCAAAATGTTAACTGCCATACTAATATCGATTGCATTTTTTTTAATGTTTTGAAAGTCTCCAACCGATGTAAATTTTTTGTTGGTAGGTCACCGCTTGCACTATTATAATTGGTTTAAACGCTTATATCTGATTTAAAGCTAACACATTTAGACAAGTAACAAAAGACCTGATTGAACTAAACTAGGGCTTTGACATAAATAGACATAGATATTATTCTGTAGATTATTTTATTGGTAAAAGATGTTAATCAAATAATTACATATAGAAGAGATTGTAGTTATGTTATTTTTGAAGTGAAAATTTCGTTAGGCGCTTTGAACGGTATTTTTTTGGCTGAAAATAAACTTATGATTTCGCGTTATGATACACTACTAGGCGTGACCTACCGTATTGCGCGGCTTGCGTCATACTAGCGACGTGTACAACTATTTTGTATTGAGTTCTTATTGATTAATTAAAAGCCATTTGATTAATTAAAAACTGTATAACAATGTATATAATTATTGTTCGGAGTTCTAATAGATTTGAAAATCAGAGTAATAATAATAATTTTAATTTACAAGTTATGAAATTTAAATAATTCAAACTATAATATATTCAATGATATGTGTTCAATGAATACCAAAGAAAATGATAACTATTCGAATATTTTTCAAGGTAAGTATATGTTCTATATCCATACTACAATTTTATAGTTTGAAAACAGATCCTTCACATTTGTATTAACATAGTGTTCACATTTGTATTAACATAGTGTTCACGCTACTCTGGCGGCCCATTGTTCTGCGCCAGCAAGCTAAATTACCTCACTTATATTAATGAACCTTATGTATAGTGCTTAAAAACTATTTTCCTTCAACTCGCTATTAGCCGTGTGTCGGAAACCCAAAACAAGTTTGATTATGCATTCCGTCTCTATTTCTATATAGCTATTGTACTTTATGGTTGTTTGTCACACATCAAAATTTATTTTTATATTTTCCGGGTAGTTTTTTCTATAATTTAATAGGTTTAACCCTGTTGACTTATAAATTGTCATGTAAGTATTGAGTTTATATACCTGAAATTTACATTTCATTCTATCATCACTAATTTTTTTTCTGGAACTTATCCGTTACCTGTATTTGTAGCTTATAACTTCGTTTGCATAGTTTATCTTAATATCATATTTTACACAGAGAGAAAAAAATCAAAAGTATACTTTGCTTACAATATTTATTTGTAAACAATGTTTCCCGTTTACTTCCCCTTTTCTGCACACTACATCGCTTACCCCATACGGGTAGTACTTAAAAACCATAGTATCTTAAAACTTTAACAAATTTATACGAAATGATGCTATTAATTTTTTTTTAAATAAGGAGCTATATGTATTACTGAGACATGTTGGTATGACTCTTATATAATGCTCATGCAACACGTGAGTAGTGACTCGTACTAAATTGCGATCATCCTTCTCTCACTTTATATTGCTAATTTCGTATATTCGTCTTTGTATATGTTCGTGCGAAACCAACAAAATTGAAAAAATTGAATAAGTTGTGAAACTAAATAAGAATGAGCCGTCACTGGACGCCTGGCAGATGTGAAACATCGAAATTGTTTTGTATAAGTTATATGGCTAAAAGAACAGATTACGATAGGAATCAGCTATGGTATAATGAAAAGATAAATCATTACAAATTTCTTTCATAACATAATGACCGTTTATTTATTTTATTGCATAAATATTCATTTTTATTAAATACAAAAAGTATTCAAATTCAACTAGGCACAGGCGCGGTGTTTTTGGCGGCACTTATTAAAGGACGTTAGGTCGTCAGCGCGTGTCGCGTAGCACTAGTATAATGAGTGGCCAACAAAACAATTTGAATCTTATGTTTATATAGTTAGGGTTGCAAATGTTTTTGAGTATTTCGTTAATATTGCAAAGTTCGTGTTTTGCGTCGGCACGTCAACGATCAGGTTTACCCTCTGCTTATAGATCAGTCATTCGTACCTAACTTGATTATTATTCATTGAACTAGTTGAGGCACGTGACTTCGTTCTCGTAATTATGTTTTTTTAATAGTACTACAGTAAATAATGGGCAATGTTTCTGAAAGCACAGAAACTATCTATAAACAATGACGAGCATATAGAGGAATAGAGAATTAGTAGTCCGGTAGAGTATTAAAGGCTTTCCTAGGCCAATAGCGTAGTCAGTTAAAAAAAGGAATGGGGCATCAATCAGTAATCACTATTGTCTCATATGCAGAAAGAGGTGTACTCCCAGAGAAAGTGTTCCACAATTTCACGGTACAATGAATATATGACGCGTACTTTTTGGTTAATGACTAGGTGGAATTTACCGTAATACAATAGTTCCGAAATCCAATGAGTGCAATTCGATTATGGAAGGACGAGGTGGGAATTAAATTGAACAAAACTACTACACAGGAACTACGTATTTATACGAATTGCATGTGTGTTGTTTTGTTATTTTATTATTATTACTTAATGGTTAAAATCGCAATAATATATACACCTTATATAATACTGATGAAAGTATTATATATAGAAATTATATCACAATCGGTTAAGCCATTTTGAACCCAGTCTGGACGGATAACAGATACATCCATTTAATCCTTATAATAATTATAAATGGGTGTATGAATTTGTTTGTTTGTTATGTAATTAATTATTGTGAAATAATTATATTTACTAATTTTTACGGGTACGGACAAGAACATAAAGATAGAATTTATCCGGAAAAAAAATACTGTTCCCAAAGGGTGAGTCAATTCTACGTTAATGCGAGAATAGTCCCGGGCAAAGGTATAGTTAATTTTAGATATATTGAAAAAAAGGTTTTTTTACAACTTTATAATAATAAAAGATAGGATTACTTACATAAAAAATGTAATAATTTTATAAATTGGTACCTTCCATTTATTTTATATTTATTGTTTGTAAAATTATATATGCCGTCTCACAGAACGTAGTTAACTCAATTAATGCGTTCGAAAATTTGAAACGAAATGAATTATCCCTTAAAGTAGCTACCTCACTCCCGTCACCGGAGTCAATTAGCAAAATAAAACATAATTCATTTCAATAATTCACAGAAGAAACTTTGCCCTCGTTTGCTGTCTCTATCGTTTGGACTGTCTCTTTCTTACACGTCGAGTCGAGTCGGTAGCCTTGTCCCGCTTCGATACACGCTCAGAATTGCCGAACTTTAACGTTATCTCCTTTCGTAGCTTTTATAATGGTTACGTATTATATATGGCTCTAGTTGTGTTACATTTTTTCTTTGTAATATTTTTTTTGTCATGAATATGACAGTTAGATATAAAACATAATAGGTTTTGAGTATAAAAATAATAATTTTTCTAATTAGAAATTAAAGATTGATCTATATGAATAAATATTTCTAGGAAATGTAACTTGTGTAAATTGGATGTCAAAATCAAGGCGAATTTAATACAATGATTATATTTTAACACCTTAAAAACAATGTAACAAGTAGTAAAGTAAAATATGTGAAATAGAAAGTCGAGCATATTATCACTTCGCGCAGCTTCACTTCGATTGGCTACGGATCCCCCTCATAGCTCGTAGCTCGTAGCAACGTGAGGCTGTTGTACGGGAGAGCTGCTCCGGTGCGGACGTCTACGCCGTAGCATAGCGTAGCAGACCTTGACACGAATGTCACACCCCGCATTTCATTCGTAGAATTCGAATTTCGAAAGCTCCCGTGTATCGCGTACGCTGTCGATTCATATCGACGCGTTCGGTGAATGTAAACATTTTCGGGTTAAAAATTGAATGTTTTTTTTTATTTCATTCTCGGGTGTTTGTTTAGTGTTAGTGGACAGACTATTTGTAATAGCACACGTGGTGTTTCGCAGGTGAGTTCAGTCTTTAACCTTTGGTTTGAATTTTAAATATGAATTTTCCGTTATTTGTGTGACATTTGTAACATTAAAATATGTTTACGAGTATAGAAATTTATTTAAAAATATCGCGTTTTTATTAGATCTTCGTTACGTAATTCTCGTATTATTTTGAATAGCATTCGTGTTTTCTTATAGTTGAACTTGTATAATTTAGTAAATGGTTTTAATTATTTCTATTATAAATAGATGCTTCATAATAATTTATGATGTATTATGATATATATGTAAGAGAAGTCAATTTCATGATATACCCTCTTACATTATACAAAAATATCATAAATATTGAAAGGTAATTATGTTATTTTATGATAGCAGCTATCATATCCACATGATGAGATAGATTGAAAACTTAGTTTATAAATGATTACATATTACATGGCAGGTGACAACAATTACCATTTTCTTATATTCTTCATACGAAAACTATTTAAACAATAGATTTTAAATTAAAGTTAATCACATTTCGAGATGTAGTTTGTTATCTATAATAATTTTGTAGGTAACTTTTTTTTTTACAAAATACTACGAAGTATACAACGTTTGCGAAGTATTGTTCAAGCCTATATAGTTGGTATCGAATTGAAATAATTGTACATTTTTTTTGTTAGACTATGTAATATTTGAGAAAAATAGTAAATATTAGAAGTTTTTCTACTTTATTTTAAATTGAAAAAAATGCTAAAGTCAATGAAATTACTAATAATAATTATGTTTGACTAATTATATAATAAATAAAAATTTTGGTTACCTTTTTTCGATTTAACAAACTAAGCCCACGTAGTCATGCTTCAATCTAGCAATATGATAGATTCTGTAACACTGATGTGAATATAATTTACTAATCGTATCTTTCCACGAATATATATGAAATGTCTTTACTCATTTTAGGGAATGACAAATGTATACCACCCAATATATCGATAGGAACGCATATCATATTTTTTATTTTAATAGGAAATTATATTATTGGCTATTAATTAAAGAAAAAACCAAAAAAATAGAACACTTAAGGAATGTTATCTTAGTAGTGGAAAAATGCAGAAATATGTATTCCTCGGCGTTTGTATGTAATAGATAATTTTACTGTATACGAAAGAAATCGAATACGAGGAAATGGTAATATTTGTCGAGGAATGAAATTGTCTCTGTGGCATAGAAAGAAATATGTATTTTTGTTTACGGTACGGGGCTCTTGAGGGTAAAACTGGGTTTACAATTTTCAGGATATATCTTATAAAATATATCCTAAAGAAGTATGTGTAATATTTATATGCTAATTTTGTAATATCTCTTCTTAATTCATTTTTAAAAAGTTTTTTACTTGTTAAGCGACCTTATTTGTACGTACACTTTATGAGGGACATGATAATAGTTCTGATTGGATATTAACTACAGCATATATAGTGTAAAAGCGATTAGGGTAGCATACTTAGGGTTGTCACGTTCCATCGGTGATACGAGGGTACCGAACAGTGTCCTCGGCGGCGGCCGTGGTGCTGGCTGGCTCCCTGCCCTGGGGGCTAGAGGCGAAGGTGCTTGGCGGTTAAGAAACGGATGGGGAAGCCTCTGGCTTCCGGGAAATAGAGGAGAAGAGAAGGAAAGAGAGGGAAGATAGGATGGAGAGATGGAGGCGGGACCTGGCGGACGCGCATTACAGTCGATACACGATCGACGCCGTCCGCCCAGTCCTGCCAGATTGGTGTAATCGAGGATTATTCTTGGCGTTCCGTCTGGAGCAAATGCTGACCGGGCACAGGTGCTTCGGTTGGTATCTGCACCTGATATTGCGCTCTTTCCGAGTGTGCTGCGTGGGAGGAGCGGCGCTGCAGTCAGGCTGCGGCGGTAGGTGGTGATTTCTCGCTACCGAGCGTCTTAAAAGCTATGCTCGGCAGCGAGGATGAATGGAACGCAATGGCCTCCTTCTGCGAGGAAGTCGTCTCGCAGAAGGAGGCGCTGAAGAGGGCCCGCGAGGATGATCCTCTAAGCGGTCGTCTACGCCAACGGAGGGCAGGCAGGAGGAGGCGGCAGTTTGACCGTCTCCTTCCGCCACCAAGGAAGGTGGATTGAGGGGCCCATCTTCCCATTGCACAAGTCCGCCGGACGAAGGAGACGGCCGGTGTATACCTGGGTGTCTCCTAACAAGACAGCCTGGCGGCGGCGCTTTAGTCCGTGCGAGTCGGATATAACACTCTCTCAGGTATAACGTCATCACAATACCGTGATACTGTATAAAAGCTATGCTAAAATATATAGCTCATTGGTTATTTGCATCAAGGTTTCGATTATTGCAACCGTGCCGAATGTGTCGTAAAGGGAAACATCGTGACGGCATCATAGCATGTGGCCTACCCATTGGAGTTGTTTATTACATTAGTAATATATTTTATGTGAAGATGAAAAAAATATAAGAAATAAATAAAAACAGAAATATACTCTACGTACAACATTTCTTTAGTCTTTTGCAGAGCTTACAAAAATTGTAGTTTTTTAAATTTTAATAGCTCTACATTGAATGAAAATTTTGTGATTTTTTATAGATAAATACTAATTATATATGAAGAAATATTTAAAAAATTAACCAATATACATTCTATAGTCTTTACATGATTTTTTTATGCGACTGAGCTAACATGCGAGTTACCTGATGGACAATAGCGACCGCCCGTGGACAATAGCGACACAAGAGGAATAATAGATTCATTGCCAGCTCTTGAAGAGTGAGTAGGCTCGTTTCTTCAAGGATTGCTAGTTATATTAGTTCGGAAATACCGCCATTGTGAGTTCAGTCTAAAGAAGCGACGTACGTGTAAAAAGCATACGCGAAAACTTCCAACTTTTTTTTTTCGAACTGACTACGCTATTGACCCAGCAATGTCTTAACAGCTTCACCGGACTACTAAGGCGAGCGCTTGCGGCACTCGGCCGATCTTATTTGGGCAAATCAAGGGTGCACGGCACATCTCGGCCTGGGCTGCTGCCCGACACGTGCAATTCGTGACCTATCTTTTTTTTTTTAACCTGGGGAAATCCCTTATGGGTACACACCCTCCCGGGGGAGAAGGTGGGTTATGTTCGGCTCGCACGGACTAAAACCCTACGGTGTACCGTCAGACCGTAATTGTTGGGTCGGCAAGGGATCGTACTTGCTACTCAACCTTGTAGAGCCGCCCCAACGGACCGCCCGGCGGAAGGTGGCCGCCGGGCTCCTACCTACAGAGAGGCAGACTGGGTACACACCAGCTGCCTCCCCACGTCCGCCGGACCTGTGCAATGAGGAGATGACAACCCACGCCCATCCCCTCAGGTCCGGCTACAGTGGCAGGAGGAGTTGGGCAAAGCGCCGCCTTCTCCTGCCGGTCCTCCGTTGGCGGAGACGGCCACTCAGAGGATCCACCTCGCGGGCCCTCTCCGCCGCCTCCTTCTGCGAGATGACCTCCTCGCAAAAGGAGGTCATTGCTCGCCACATCTGTTCGCTGCCGAGCATGGCGGAGACCACACTCGGCAGCGACAAATTCCTTCCTACCGCCGCCGTTAGAGTGCGGCGTTGTCCCTCCCACGCAACACACTTGGAAAGCGTGTGCTGCGCAGTATCTTCCTCAGTACCCCACTCGTGACAGGCGGCGGTCGGCTCCCTGCGAGCGATCCGGTGCAGGTACCACCCGAAACATCCGTGTACGGTCAGTACTTGTACCAACCTAAACGTCAGGGAGCCCCACTCCCTATTAATCCACTCCCGTAGGACCGGGCGGACGGCGTCAACGGTGTACGAGTACATCCCAAAGCGCGCGTCCGCCAGGTCCTGCATCCACCTCCTAATTGCTCCCTCCCGCAACTCATGCCTCCTGACTTCTATCTCCCTGGGAGCCGGAGATTCCCCACTACGTTTCCTCGCCGCCGTGAATTCGTACACAGCGGCGAGAACCCCTGGCTCCAGCTCCCAAGGAAGGGAGCCGGCAAGCGTAAAGGCCACCGCCGAGGACACCGTGCGGTACGCCCGGATCACCCTCACTGCCACTGTGCGCTGCGCATTACGCAGCGCGCGCAATTCGTGACCTATCTGAGCTGACCTAAGCTAACTATTCATACATATATTAGTTGTTGGAGTATATATGTGTACCAAGCATACATACCTCAACAACTCCTATATATATTTCGTATCGGATAATTTTCCAAACTATTTCAGTTCGATGGGAAAGAAACAAAACCCTTCCACTTTCATGTGTAAGCGTGTATGCGTGCACGTGCGTGGGGGTGATAAGTGTACTGTTGTTGCGCACTCAAGTGCTCCACGCCGAGGGAACGGACCTAGGCTTGAGCCACTGCCGAGGGGGGCCTAATCTGGTGCGACTTCCAACTATCAAGGTGTAATGCGTGCGCAATGATAGACCTCGTATTATACATTTTATTGACATATTAAAGAAATACATACAAAATTCACATAAGAAACAATAAACATGTGTGGAGCCTTAAACATATCTCTCTAAAGAAATGTAGCAATGAAAAAAAAACTTTTACAAAAATCACACGTTCTCCCCCTTACATTTATCAGAGAACTCAACGGATTTGTAGAGGAGTACGTAAAAAATGGTTTGGGGCTTTTTACCTAACGCGATCTGTTGTGAGAACCTCACGTTTTAGCTTGGTTATAAATTGATATCTTACGCCATAATATTTTACTTCAGTCGTACCAGTTAAATGAAAATTATAGTAAAAAGTATTTAAGCTTTTAAAATACAACGTAGTTCATCTTGTCCCAATTCACATATGGTTTTTCACCTTTTTTATGGATCTTCAAATTTACACGAAATTTGGACATAATTTGATTCAAGAGAACGTGTACGTTGTAACTTCATTTATATGGAATAAGATTTTGAAGGACCTTTTTCCTTACTGGAATATACATAAGTCTCAATTACAAAAACACAGTGACTGAGTTATCACCGCGTGTATTAGGGTGCTTTCATTAAATGTCTTTTTTTCGGAACTGAAACAAATTTTTGTTGAAAATATGTTAAAAAAAACGGCCGATAATTTAAGCCCTTAATATTGACTTTAAGTACTTTTCCAGAGCGTCAAAAGATTTTCCATATAAAATACACGTACACTTTTTTTATATTATAACTCGGCTGTATTTTATGTTAGCATACAGTTCGAACCTAGAAATTATTGAGCGCTCTACAGTAGTGCCTATTGCGACTTAACTATGAACTCACATCGTTGTGGCAGTAAATCAGGTTTTATGGAAATATCTCGTTATTTTCTTCATGACCGAACTTACAGATAAAATGTTATAACACTTTGAATTATTGAATGCGGCATCTGTATTTTTCTTTTTTATGTCTTACGAGGCAAACGAACAGCTGGGTCACCTGATGTTAAATGATCACCACCGTCCATATAGACACCAGCAAAACCAGAGGATTCGCAAGTGCGTTGCTAGCGTGTGTTGGTGAGAAAGGGAGAGGGGGAAGGGGAAGAGAGGGAAGGGAGAGGGATGGAGGTGGGCCTCCGGCGCTTTCACTTACCGAACGAAACGCAATAATGCAAGCACTGTTCCTTCACGTCGGTTTTTTGTGAGAGACTGGTATATACTCCGTACGAGCAGATCCATTCATGCTGAAACCAGTTATAGCATCAGCGTGGCTCTACCACCTACAAAATTAAATAATCTATCGTAAATGACAATAATAATAATACTTTATTTCATATCATATCTGCTATATATAACATGTAATTGTTTGAGTACAAATTCTTAACCCATACTTATTTCATTAACCAAATACATGCCCCTACGAAATTATAGTACACCCCAGTCACTTACACAGAGAGCATTCAGCCTACAAGCAAATACACTCTGAAAGCTATTAGCACTGCCCCTGTACAGTCTTAACATCGAGGCAGATCACTGATGCATGAATGTAGTAAATTCTGGCTTCAGTGAATATACCCAACGCATTACAGAACAGAGACAATCCCGACAGCATCCTGAATGCATTATTATACTGTAGGCATAGAACATTGTAGGCCTTCTGTATATACTTAACCCATAGACAGCATGTGTAAAAGATTTGGCAATATGCCCTGATTAATGTTAGTTTTCTACTAATAAGGCAAATCTACTGACAAACATATCACATATGGGAGAGAATTAAAGATATTTGTTTGTATTTTACTAGATGTGCCTAGTGGTTTTATTCGCGTTTAAGTTTTCGTATCCAGTACCAAGCGCGCAATAATACTTCATTCTCTCTTGACGTATTCCGTTACCTACATTTTGAATTGTCATTTGTACACTCCTAAAGATAGATGAGCTTAATAAGTATAACCTTCTTCAATAAATCTTTATAATATATATGTAATTCTTCTGTCAGTAATCAGTATGTATGTGCCTGAACTCCGCCTAAACCTAACTTTTAGGATTTATTTTATTGTCAAAGCAAGATAATTTCTCCCCGGTCCGCTACTTATCTACAATATCCAATTATGTCTATAAATTCGTTTAGTGGTAGCTCCACAAAAAAATGTACAACTTGCTTTTACCATGATTACAGTACAGTTATTAAAAAAAAATATCATTGGCTAAACAGTTAAATTACATATTTACTATGTTAATTATTAACTGGCCTGAAAGAAATAAGTATATAAAAATCGTAATTAAAAAAAAATCATTGGCTAGACTGTTAAATTACACATTTACTATGTTAATTATTAACTTACCTGAAATAAATAAATGTATCAAAAATCGTAATTAAAAAACATATTATTGGCTAGACAGTTAAATTATATATTTACTATGTTAATTATTAACTGGCCTGAAAGAAATAAGTATATAAAAATCGTAATTTAAAAAAATCATTGGCTAGACTGTTAAATTACATATTTACTATGTTAATTATTAACTTGCCTGAAATAAATAAATATATCAGAAATCGTAATTAAAAAACATACCATTGGGTAGACAGTTAAATTACATATTTACTATGTCTATTATTAACTTGCCCGAAAGAAATAAATGTATCAAAAATCGTAATTTAAAAAAAAAATCATTGGCTAGACAGTTATACACATTTACTATGTTAATTATTAACTTGCCTGAAAGAAATAAATGTATCAAAACTTGTAATTAGAAAAAAATATAATTGGCTAGACAGTTCAATTACATATTTACTAAGTTAATTATTAACTTGTCTGAAAGAAATAAATGTATCAAAATCGTAAAGGACGTATTTATTTGAACCTTTAGTAATAGACGGTTCAAACCATTGCAATCGTACAAGGGTAGCGCTGACCCAAAACGTAAAAAATTCAAAACGCACTATGAATATAAATCTCCTGAAGCTATAAACCCAGTTGTGTCGAAATAAAAAGACCTTTAGTATGGTTAAAACATTCGCACTACATTATACAGTGTAGTGTATAATGTAGTAATTATACTTTTGTACAAAATATTGAAAATTAGCAATGGGCAATGGTATACACCATTTAATGTTATTATGTCTAGAACAAATAAATGTAAGGTCCTTGCAATCTGTCTGGCTGATGAAATATAAATAGTTATTTGAATAACATATTTAAAAATTAAGCATTTAAATATAACTAGGTTCATTGATTTGATTGATTGATTTTTTTGTCTGCCTTAAGGCGTCTGCGACAAGTTGTGGTCATCGGAAAGTCTCTGGCGATACTATATACTAATTTAGAGTTATATTTTTCAAAGTATATATAAAAACTAGCTGATCCGTACCCATTTAGATATAAAAGTTAGACATACGCTGTCTAAGATTTTTGTAGGTATTATCAAGCTCTACAACGTTTCTTTAGAATTCAATCATATATCGTTAAGGCGGCATTCGTAAGGAACTTTTTCGTTCTACCGGTTTTTCTCCAACTTTATTTGCAAATCCGACTACCACAGAAAAGGTTTTTCATCTTTCGAGTTTACATGTAGCCTATGGAACTCACAAATAACGTGACTTTCTATTCGTTGAAAAAATTTCAAAATCGGTTACAAGTTCCTGACATTACTCGCTACAAAGTCACAAACTCAAAAACTTTACATTTTTATGATATAAGTATCGATCAGCCCTTTAAATTTAAGTAAAGTAGTTCTTATGTTTAGTCACCTTTCTCACTTGGTATCTATACATTGGCCAAACTCGAAATCTGTGAGTGCGTATACATTCTAAATACAAGAGACACTACTCAGAACGTAAGATTCCTATATTTTTACTATGAAATGTACCAAAAAAACACTAACGGACAACCAAAATAAAGCTAGAAATGGATTCTAGTTAAATCAAATTTTAGTGCTTGATTTTAGAAGTTTAAGACGATATCAATCTAAGCCTAGAGCAGGACTGTGATGCAAGTGTAGGTGTTAGAATTCATCAATTACCTGCATTATAAAAGAAACTTTCCTAAGTATAATGAAATTAAATGGAAACAAAATCAAGTGGATTTTGATCTCAAAAGACTATTATAGACTGAATCAATATTTGAAGGATGGCTATGCCTAAAAATGACATCCTTCTCTGTATAATCACCTAAGAATGAATGTAACCTACAAAACATGGTTATAGCAATTTTTACAAAAAAAATATAAACCAGATCGTGCAATTCTTCTTGATGACTAGACTGTTTTCTGGAGCGTTGGTAATTTTTAAATTACAAAGCGCATTCTCAAGGTTCAAGTTGAATAAAATCTTCTTAATTTCAATACTGGAACCAAAAATATCTACGACTGCCAGTGTACGAGTAGGTATGTAGTGCTTATTATCCAGTTACATATATTTCCTATGTCTTACTATCTAGGTGGTAGAGCCACGCTGAAACTATTACTGGATTCAGCATATATGGGTCGGCTCGTCCGGGGTAGTACCACTCTCTCATAGAAAACCGACGTGAAGTAACAATGCTTGCGTTGCCCTTCCTCTCCCCTCGCCTATTCCTTCTCCTTATCCGCCATTCCTCCAAAACACAAGTTGGCAACGCACTTGCGACTCCCCTGGTGTTACTAGTGTCTATGGATGGCGGTGATCACTTAACATTAAGTGACCCACTATTCGTTTGCCTCCTATTATATAAAGAATATATTTAGTATGTTTTATAAATGCGTAAATTAACATTTTTTTCCATATACTAGCTCTTAAAATAACTCTGTTTACTTTAAAGCTACTGTTAAGTAAAGTGTATAACCATTTACTTTACCCGATTCGCCACGATACTAACACTACGTGACATTACTGAAGAACGCCAAATAGACGTTGTACTGACGTGAGATTACACTGTAACCATATCAGATAATCGCCAGGAATGCCAGACGTATGTATCCTTTACAAGGTTTTGTAATTATGGCGGACGGTTGGTCGACCGTACGGATACTAAAGCAGGAATTTTGGAATAGTTTGTACTCAAGTTATGCATAAAAGGGAGACATTACACAAACTGTAACATGTGGGTAAAACATGTTTAGAGAATATTTTGAAATGAAGGAAAATACGCAGTTTTTAACAGCAATAAATGACAAGATGTTTTATTGTTTCCACTTGTTGTTTGAATTAAATAGTTATTTTTTCCGGAAACGACACGCTTGTACTAATTGCCTAGTGTTCGTATTATTGACAAGTAACCAAATTATATGTACTAAAAACTACTGACCGCATTACATTGAAGATATGGTAATAACACCGGAAAAAAACTCATATGAATCGCCAAAGAGTTTACATTTATTCTATAGATATGTCGTAATTATATTCATAACTACCTAACCCGCAACTTAATTTGTGTTATTTATTACTTTAATAGTATATTTTATGTAAAAAATATAATAATACTAATGACAAAAACAACAAAAAGTGAAGGCAAAAATACAACTGTAATTTTTTTTAGTTTTTTGTGGAGCTTGTAAAAATCGTAGTTTCTTAAAACTTTAATCATTTTATGTTAAATGTAGATATTTTTTGATCTTGTTTAGATGAGAACGTCTGCGAAGCAAAACTAGAAAGAATGGTCAAGATTTTATTTTAAATTTATTTAGCTGTTTCGAAAATAGATAAACTTCGAAAAATCATTTTTTTATAGAAGATGGATTTATGTATGTCAATCATTTGCTTTCATTTTTAATACACCATTGGTTTTAGTCGACTTAGCGATTTAAATTCAAGATAGCATCATCTATAACGATGTCATGCATTTAATACTCTTGCATTTCTAATAACATCATCACAAATTGAAATCGTGTCCAATTCTTCTTATTTATTTTGAACTCTTTGTTCGTACTTCAAAATATTATTATCGAATAACACTATATATCTTTGCACTTTTATGACAATTGAAAATAAATCAGTGTTCAAAATTTTAGCCGTTAGTGTCGGACAGCGTCGATAACAATTTATGAGATCTTACAACATTCTTCATTCTTTTATTGTTCTATCTGATTATTATATTGCAATGCTTCAATAACATACCATTTATTAAATAATTGGTACTAGTATATTAAATCTCAACATTAAGAGATTGTGCTTTTTTTAAGCGTTAGTTTCTGTTGAATTTGAAAAATAATTAATTAAAATCAAATAAAAAAATTCAATAATAATTCTTCATTAACGCATTTTATGTTTAGGAAGATTATAAGCTATACATCGCATTACAAACAAGGTCAGTTTAAATATCATATTAAGAGGAGTGGCTCGGGCGGACTTATGAATACTGACCTGCGAATGCCTATGTTAGCCTAGTCTATACCGCGCGATGTAATCTATATAATAGTTATTTATTCTATATAAAGAATCCGTTCATGGTAAGCTTATTTTACAGACAGTAATTCAATTTCCAAAATATATTTTTTTCAAGTTCATTATTCTCCCGCTTAGTGTTAAGGTTCAGAATTCAGTCTTTAGGTCTTTAGGTCTTACTTACAAGCATACCGTTAATTATACAGTTAGCTTATATACATCTGGTTATAAAATTCCATGAACTATTCTTTATAAAAAAATTGGTTTATTTAAGAATCCTATTTTTTTGGTCTTAAATGTAAAATATGTAATTATATCCTTACATTTCAAAATTAACTAAATCCAATTAAAATCCAACTAAATCCATCCAATGGATGGCAAAATTTGAACTTCGTTCTTTTATATAAAAATTGAAAATCTTTTAAAAGCATGTTATATGAGCTATTAAAATTGGGTTTAGCTAATTTTGAAAAATGTATCGACATAATTTACAATCTAATATTATATGTTGTAGAATTGGAACTTATAAAAAATATACTCAAAACTCTTATTATATAAAAACAATGATCTTATTATTCTAGTAGTTCCAGTAATGTGACACATTTTCAAACAATGTTGCATTTCAAGACGCTGAAAGAGCTAGTTTGAACAACAAATTCTGAACTCGAACTCGTTTTAAACCAAAAAAGTTACACTTACCCGTAAACTTTGACTCGGCAAGTATCTTTGTTGCAGTCGTATCTTTGTGTTAGTTTGTATGGAGACATAATAGAATATACCAATGTTAAATATAGAAAATAATAGAATATAATAATGTTACCTATAATAACATATCACATTATGATTACTAGCTATCTAGTACAGTAAGAATTAGAAAATCTATAACTCAAATATATAAAGGTTCTATTCTGTTTCAACAGTTTGAAATAGAGGACAAATCGCGATACTTTGATACGTTCTGTAATGCAAAATATACAGTTACATATTAAATACATAACAGGAGTTTTTGGCGTGATCTTAGTCCGTCATGTAGTGGATTTTATATTTTATTATATAGTGTCAATGATTTGTTTCAATGGACGATGCAATACAATTATATTACAAGCGTCATGTGAGTCAATATTCTAACAAGATGGTGTATCCGTTGTTAGAATCTTCCAGGGAGTTTTTGTGGCATCTCAGAATTTCATGCTCCGTGGTATTATTTTCCATTCACTTCGCTTATGCATAATAAACTAACTATATTACCAGACTAGTTCCCCCTCGGCAATGGCTCAAGCCTAGGTCCGTTCCCTCGGCGTGGAGTCCTTGAGTACACTGCTCGCGCGATACAGTGACACTAAATCTTACATCACTGCGACAACATTACACATATCACCTCCACACACGTGCACGCACACATGCTTACACATGAAAGTGGAAGGGTTTTATTTTTCCCTTATTGAACTAAAATAGTTTAGAAAAATTATCCAACACAAAATACATATAAGAGTTGTCAAGGTCTCTATGCTTGGTACACATATATGTTACAATAGCTCATATAAGTATGTATATGTAGCTTAGCTTAGGTTAGCTCGGATGGGTTGCGAATTGCACGTACCAGGCAACAGCCCAAGCCGAGGTGTGCCACCTTTGAGCTAGTTGGCCAAATAAAATTGGCTGAGTGCTGCAAGCGCTCGCCTTAGTAGTCCGGTGAAGCTGTTAAGACCTTGCCAGGTCAATAGCGTAGTCAGTTCGAAAAAAAAAAACTAACTATATTACGTAAAATACCACCAAATTTACAAAATATGCAGTCAAATAACACAAGATTATGAATAAAATATAAAATCCACTACATGACAGCCTAAGATCCAGCAAAAAACTCCATTGACTTACCTTAAACCCTTGAAGCAATGATAGTTTATCATCTGGCAGACAAGGTTCAGCTGGCATTTAGAAAGCTCGGTATTCTGAATAAGGCGCAACGGTACTTTACCCCTGGGCAAAGGCTGTTGTTATACAAAACACAAGTGCGACCCCTTATGGAGTACTGTTGCCATCTCTGGACGGGAGCACCTGGACACCAGCTTGGACCATTTGACTCAGCGCAAAAACGAGCTGTGAGAATTGTTGACGATCCCAAGCTTACAAACGGTATTGAACCATTAAGTCACAGGAGAGACGTCGCCTCTTTATGTTTGTTCTACCGCTTGTATAATGGGTTGTGTTCCGAGGAATTGTTTAACATCATGCCTGTAGCTACTTTGTACCATCGCACCGCTCGTAATTGGCAGGGAATTCATCCTCACACATTGGAACCGAAATGGTCTCAGACGATCCGGTTCCAGAGAGGTTTCCTTTTCTTCCACGAACGACCCGACTGTGGAATGAGCTTCATGCTGAAGTGTTACCTGGGGACTACAGTATGGAGTACTTCAAGGGGAAAATTAATAGGTTATTTAGGGGTCAGCAACGCGCACGTGACACTTCTGATGTTACAAGCGTCCATAGGCTGCGGTGACCGCTATACACCAGGCGGCCCGCATGCTTGTTTGTTACCGACGTAGTATAAAAAAAAAATGTTTAGTTGATAACGCGTTCGGACACGGCGTCGATGGACATAGATTCGAATCCTTGCAAGTAAGTCGGAGTTTCCTGTGAAGGAAAACATCGTGATGAAACCATAGCATGGTAGTAAGGCTTTTTTTAATCCGCCTGGTTAGCTACCACCCTCACGTTGAGAAAAACCTGTATATTCTGGTAGCTGCACTTAAGAGCCAGCGTCATGTAAGTGTAGCATGCTTACCAATTAGACCAAATCGTCATTTAACATCAAATAAGATTGTTAACCGCTAAAACTTATACGACATTATTATAAAAAAGTTAAATACGTATTAAATACCTGCTCTGAAAAGGTTTCATACTAAATGCATCGCGCTCGCCCGAGGCAAATTCGCGTTATCCTTATTTCGCAAGTCTAACCTAACCTAACCAAAGCGAGACAAAAGAGCAAGATGGCGTATATTCAGCGAGCGCGGTTCATTTAAAACATAACCTTTATGATGCAAGTGTTCAATTCGTATTTAAGTTTTTTGTAATACACCATTAGAGTAAAAAAAACGTGTTTTCTTCCGTTGTTTACAAGGTAGTTAAGTTCGGGAGCGCTGGGATTGACTTTTTAAAAACTAATAGTC
>JACEII010000035.1:3311968-3329365 GCA_014332785.1 Antheraea mylitta
GTTGTGGTGGAGTAGACCTAAATAGTAATTGTTGTGGTGGGGGTTGTAGGCGATGTTGAAGCATTTTAGATCTTAAATTATACTGTTCTTGGAAATTTACTTCTTCTAAAACATGCGACAAAGCGTCTTCTAACGTTTGGGGATTTTTGAGTCTAATTATTCTTACAATATGTTCCGGTAAATTATAGAGAAATATGTTTAACGAGGTATTATTATAAATTATCTTTTTAGCTTCTATTATTTCCTTAGAACTTCTTTGGTTAACCTTGGATAATAAGATGGCTCGAACGTCTTGTATACGACTACAAAAATCTAGGTAACTTTCGTTATGTTTAATTTTTAAAGTTTCCAATTCTATAGCGACGCACTCTTCGCTACGCGGATCACCAAAATGTTGGATAAGTAAATCTTTTAATTGTGTCCATGTCTCATCTATATCACCTCTTTCACTGATTAATTCAGCTGCCTTGCCCGTTAATTTACTGGTAATGAACTGCATGAGAAATTCATTTCTATCTGTGGCTCCTTGACATTTTTGGATGACAAATTCACACTTTCTTATAAATAAACTAAGTAATTTCGTATCTCCGTTAAATTCGGGAATTAAATTTAAAACATCTTTTGGTGGTAATACTGAACTACGCGTTTGAACTGGTGACGGGGCAGGTCTAGGCACGGGTGCGGCTTGTATCGCGGCGCCAGGAATATGCGCGTAAGCGTTCTCGATAGCCATGGTAGACGAGATATGACACTGACACGATATTACAATTTATAAAACTTAAATATAAGTGACAACTTAACTAATATATTATTAAAATAAAATGGATTTTACACAGTTCATAAAATAATTAAAGATAAAATAATATAATATAATTCAATAATGATTTTAATTATTGAAATTAAGGTACTTTTGATAATGATTTTAATTATCAATTGTATTTATATAATCTAAAAATAAAGAGTAAGTAAAATTGATAATGGTTTTAATTATCGAATTTATTTATATAATCTAGTAAATAATAATAGAAATTGACAATGATTTTAATCGTCTTTTTCTTTATATTAATTAAGAGAAAAAAAAAATTAAAATATAATAAGTAAAATTAAATGTAATTCAATAATGATTTTAATTATTGGAATTACTTTATAATAAGTGAAATTATATCAATAATGATTTTAATTATTGAAAATAATTAAGAGTAAAACTAAGTCAATAATGATTTTAATCATTGACAATACTTATACAACTAATTAAATTTCTAACGTGATTTTAACAATTAGAAATTATATGAAGAGGGATTTTGGATAGGAAGTAGAAGGCTACTACTCACATTCCGATTTTCCTCCTCGTTTCCTCCTCGAACAGTTAACTTATTTCTTTGGTTCGTGGGATTGTCCGGCACTCGCGACGTGTATTATTTCGAAAAACACTTATTTCGCGGTAGCACAAACAATCCTACCGGCTGCGCCAGTTAAGTTCGGGAGCGCTGGGATTGACTTTTTAAAAACTAATAGTCGATTTTAGACCTTTATTACTATAATGTCGATTTTAGACAAAGAAATATTCTTAAAACTAACTTGGTCGATTTTGAGACCTCTAAAACTATGTCTTAACCTAACGAGAGACGATGCTAGAATCTCTCGAGAAACCTTAACTTATTTCTCACATCGGTTATTGGCGTATGCTGACCTAGCGTCTAGCTCCCGTCCTGTTCGGAGAACACTAGGTAAGCTTAACGGAGTTTAGGCACGTGTATGGAGTCTGTGGGAATATAACTAGGTATGCTTATAATGATTGTATTTTTTTAAATTAAAATCGTGAACCAATAATATTCAATTTCATAATTTGTACCACAAAACCTCATGTCTCCTGAACAAAGGTATTAGATAAGAAGCAATTACACGCTTCCGTGTTGTCTAATCCGGGTTACTGTTTGTATGAAGTTACTCGATTGTAACATGCCTCTTGATTTTAGCTAAATCCTTTTGTCCGAGACTAAAGGAAGTCAATAATAATTGAACTTGTAGGTAGCCTCGAATCTAGTGATAGTATTTATACCAAAGAGGTTCAAACAATATAGAATCAATATTAATATCAATCCAACTAATATTATGAGTTTTTGGCGGGATTTCAGTATGTCATGTAGTGGATTTTATATTTTATTCATAATCTTGTGTTTCTTGACTCTATATTGTGTAAAGTTGGTGTTTTATGTAATATGGTTAGTTTATTGTGCTTAAAGTGAAGTGAATGGAAAATAATACCACGGAGCATGAAATTCTGAGGTGCCACAAAAACTCCCTGGAGGGTTCTAACAAGAGATCCACCATCTTGTTAGAATATTGATTGACACGACGCTTGATATTGTAATGATCGTACGACGCTTGTGATATTATTGATTACTCGACAATGGCAGTAATAATCTGAAAGATTGATTGCCAAAAATAAAGTTAAAAAAAAAACTAATATTATAAATACAAAGGTGGGTTTGTATGTTTGCTTTCACGCGTTCACTACTCAACCGATCATAGTGAAATTTTCATCAAAAAAAGAGGACTTTCATCGATAGATAGATTCAATCTACGTTTACAAAGGGTACAAAGTTTTGGCTTCACGTATTAATATAAAGCAAATATACCGTATTTAACGTGCTAAGTAAAATTTACAATAACTCGCATACCTCGTTATAATTCAGCTCATGTTAGCGAGTCACTCACAGTGTTCTTAACACATATTACTCAGGATCATTAACTAAACAGTTACTCGCCGCAGAAGAATCCACACAAAGCATTTGGTAATAAAAGAGATACGTGTCCCAAAACTGCAAGCGCTTCAACGCTACTGAGTTAAACTTTGTTTACTTCATATATACATTAAAATGAAAGTTTTGTCGTAACATTTTCATAGCTTTTAAACTAAGCGCAATAAGATTGTTATAGGTAATATCGTCTGACGATGTTTTTATTTTAGATTATTAAAAAAAGTTATGACATAATGACTGCCCACAGAAAATAAAACTGAAAACAATCGAGTAAATATGTATTTATTTTACCTTTAAATTAATTATAGCCTGAGTTATTTAAATTTGTTAACCTGTAATTAACACTAGTTTGGTTTTAACAACTACTGGCAGTTTAAGCAACAATTGTACACAATTTTCTATTAGTTTACAGTTAATGAAATGAATGACGTTAAGCTAAACAGTTGAACTAAGTAGCTCAATACAAAATATAAATATGACATGTTAAGAGGTCGCTATCCTACACATCGCTAGTCTGGCGCAAGCACAATACTTCACAAACATGACGAGGTCATCGGTGACGCGTCATTAGTAAGCCGAGGTCATTGATGACGCAAACCTATAAGTTTTTCCCTTACCAAGCATTTTTTCTAAATAGCTCAACACGGCTAAACTCACTTCACAACTCACTTAAAAATCCTCTTAAAACAAATAACAGAAAATATTCGAAACTTGGATCAGAAAAAAGTTTATACCTGTTTGGTGTCACCTACAATTACCCTATTGGATAACGAAATATTATCACCCAGGGCGATATCGTTATGGGTGGTATCACGGCATTCTAAATACTACTTATTCTTAGCTAACACAGTAGCTGTATACCACTGTACCAATATCACAGTTAGACCATTAGATATCTTCAAGTAGATGTGAATAGTCCAGAGATGTAAGGTTCTATGATTCCCACTTATTTTTTGGAACTAACTTTTTTTTATATCATATAGGAGGCAAACGAACAGGCGGGTCACCTGTTGTTAAGCGATCACCGCCGTCCATAGACACTAGCAACCCCAGAGAAGTTACAAGTGCGTTGCTAGCCTGTGTTTGGGGAAATGGAGAGGGTTTAGAGGAGAGGGGAGGGGAGATGGATCTCCGGCGCTCTCACTGACCGAACGAAACGCAACAATGCAAGCACTGTTACTTTACGTCGGTTTTCTGTGAGAGGGTGGTGCTACCCCGAACGAGCCGACCCATTCATGTTAAAACCAATAATAGCATCAGCGTGGCTCTACCACTTTCACTAACTATAAAACTAACTAACGTTATTGGTCTAATGGGTTTTCAAATCTTCTCCGAGTTCTTTAGACAAGAGATTAAGACGCTCAGACGTAAGACAACAGGCTTAAGGGCATAGATGTGGCCGAATCTTGGCTTGAGCTATTGCCTTCGATTTGCATCGAAGTATTAGCATTACGAGTATATCTACGCCAACCAAGCTAGCTAATTATATAATCTTCGTGTAATTCCGTACAATATTCAATAAAGTTTAACTGCTATTAAATGAACTGTATAAAAATGCAAACAAAACAAATGTAATCACTTTAACATATACATATAAGATTTTAAATCAAGGAACAACAAATTGTTAATTAACTATTACACATTTTGATGTTAAATACAAATAACAGTGCCACCTGTCGCAGACTAATTAGATTCTTTATATGAATATGTTTGTCCCTTAAGGGTCTTACGGAAACCAAACACGATGAACTCGCTACCTCTCGTAAACCTTGTTTTTGTAATATGAGTAAATAGTGTCAGCGAGGTCTACATAGAATGGTCAGTTTGGCTTTGATTAACGGTTCCTTGGTTTTATGTAACGCACCCTTTAATATCAGATAAATGATTTTCTGTTCTACACTGAAATATCGTTTCGTACGTTTTCAATAATACGTTAAGAAATGGTCTTTAATAAATTTTGTATATAAAATTCTCGTGTCGCGATGTTAGTTAGCTTGCTCCCCTCAAACGGTTTGACCGATTTTTATGAAATTTTATATGCATATTTATTAGGTCTGATAATCGGCTACTATCTATTTTTCATACTCCTGAGTGATAAGGGTTGTCCACCCCTAATATTTATTTTTTCTTTTTTAAACATTTCATTTTTTTATTATTTTGTTGTAATTAGGCATTAAAAAATACATACAACCCTAAATTTTCATCCTTTTAACACCAACCTCTATTTTTTAATAGTCGTTTTAGTAATTAATCACTTTTCATCCCTCTCGATAACTGATCAATTATCACTTGGTAAGTTATTCCCGAGAAATAGCTAATTAAAACCAAGTCGTTGTCTTTTTTGGAAACGGGTTTTAGGCTTATTTTAAAAGATTTCTCACATATCAACTGGGTATATGTTTGAGTGAGTCCCTGTATAGTTCGGATTTACAATTGCAAACGGTAGATGTCGCTGAAATCAGGTTTTAGGTTTATTAAGATTTTTCGCGTCTAAAAATATAATTGAAACAGGTTTTAACCGATTTGGTGCAGACGAAGTTGCACGGGTCAGCTAGTATTATATAAGAACATAATATCCGTGTGATTATAAAACCATGTTACTGATTAGACGATCCTACTATTATCCTAGTGCTTGTACTATGTGCTAGTACTTGTATTTAATACTAGTATTCAATTATAATGTTCGCCAATCTTTTTGCCCGCACTAACGGCATTTGCAGCACACGTCAAAATAACTCGGACATAGAAGGATTTTCAAACGTATTTCACATTTCTCATTATATTTTTGACAATTTAAATAATAGCTGTATAAATTATAGCCCAAGTATTATTGTGATTTTTGACAATTTGATTTTTGACAATTTAAATAATAGCTGTATAAATTATAGCCCAAGTATTATTGTGATGTGTAGTTTTCTTTGCGAAATAATTACAAACATCCACCGGTACTCACGAACTATCTCATTTAATATATGACTTATATTGTAATATGGCTGTATAGGACGTGAGTGAAATTCAATATTCGTATTATCTTATTCAACTTTAAGAAGTACTCATGTGACCTTTAAAATATTTCAACCGCCCATCCCATTTATTATTTTTGTTCGTCTTTACCCACAGTTCTTCACCCGAACTTGGGACAGGTTCGAAAAGTAATTTCCATTATTCTCAAAAGTAATATCATTGTTTTCTATAACTCCTTCACCAGAAAGTTTGAGAATTCTTTTTTCTTTATTTTATGATTCGCGCGAGATAATCTTTGCATGAATACAAATTTATTTTTATATGTAAGAACATGAGGAGCTATATTTGTATTCTTTTATTCTTTATATATTTTAACTTTTGATAACGATATAATCTGATTTTAAAAGGCGATAGGATCCAAGGTGTTAAACTCTCTAAATCTAAGATTAGCTTTCATTTTCAGCTGATGTAATACTTTCGAAAGTTACTTGAGGGCAGTTTGTTTTTCAACTTGAAGACTGTAGCTAGTCAGGCGTACTTAGAAAAAGCCCTAGTACACCCATTCGAACCAAAGTCACTCGCCTTAGTAGACTGGAGAATCTGTGAAGGTCCGTTAGGCTAATACCGTAGTCAGTTCGAAAATAAAGATATAAAAGAACTAAATAAAGATATAGTGAAGATAAATTAATATTTCCAATGTCTACATATTGATGTTGATAGTGTGTATGATACGGCGTCGATGAACGTAGATTCGAGTCCTTTTCTAAGTCCGGCTGGCTAGCAACCGCCCTTAAGTTAAAAATTTGTCGCCAAGCGCATGTTGGTGCGTTCGATCCAAAGAAAACTCTATAAGTATTTGCATGCTTTATTTCAACCAAAAAACAAATTGACACCCTTTAACATTCTTTCTTCTTATCATGAACAGATAGTACATTCGTTATATTGTGAATTCTACTTTCATTCACACATTGCCTTTCGTCTATCCTAATTTTCATACATGACTAAGTTACTGCGATGATATTATTGTATGAAATATTTTAATCCAATGCTATGTTTGATTAAATATCCACCGTTTCTTTTTCTGTCGCACTGAAAAATTACTGCAAGCCACGCATTTCTCTGGTGACTATTTACATAATTCGACGACGTTCTGCTTATTACCTTACCCTCTTGGATATTTTTTGTTTTATTTTACGCTTTCGAGGGTTCCATTGTCTTGATTTACATTTTCAATTCTTTCGAAATATATTCTTGAGAAGTCCAACCGTTCAACTTCAGAGTACCTATCTATACTAATATTATAAAGAGATAGAGTTTGTGACGTTGTGGGGTGTAATCTCAGGAAGTACTGGTCCGATTTGAAAAATTATTTCAATGTTATATAGCTCACTTATGAATAGTTATAAACTATATATCATCACGCTAAGACCATTAGGAGCGGAGCACTAAAGAAGAATGGTAAAAATTGGGCTTTTTTTCCTCTTGAGAATTTCCGCTGCGTGTTAGTGTTCGCACAAATTGACTATTCCACGCGGACGAAGTCGCGGACAGAGGCTAGTATGTAATATCTTAATAATTATCATTATTAATCGCAGTTGTATAACATTACTACCCCATTGCCTTCAACTTCACTGCCGTCAATGTAAATAAGACCTATTCTTAAGGAACAATATTTTTTTTTAATAAAGGTATTATAATATAAAGTCTATTATAACATACTAGCGAACTTGGTGGACATGATCACGCCTTGATAATAATAAAAACTTTAACAAATCATATGCCTAAAACAGCATGAAAATCCGTTCAATAGTTTTGAGTTTATCGCAAACAGGCAGACAGACAGACGTGGCAGAGGACTTTGTTTCATAATATGTAATGATAGTCATATTATAAAAACAATTACTTTATCGAGTCTTACAAACAGAAATGAATATTTAGATCTAAATTATAATTGAAAATAAATAATTTAGAACCAAAAATAACCGTGTCACAACAAGTATAAAGACGGATCGTCATTAATAATTCAATTGTGCGTTCCCTAGATTATTTGATATACAGGTATATTAATAATTCACGCTCGACCTGCATTTGTGAGAATTATCGCTTGTCGTAAAGCGGCGACAGGTAAAAGGTCTATTTGTACAACCTTTGGAAATGAAGTGGTCAAAGACGCTTTCAGTTGATCAAATTCAGAGAATTTGTCATGTTTATAAAATAACAAATAAGATTTTAACAAAAGATAATACCGAGTATAGTCGATTGATTACACACACACAATAATAAACTAGTCTCCTTGACTCACTTTTAGTTACATTACTGAAGTGCTTATTATGATAAAATAAAAAAACAAATTTAGCATTTTTGTCAAAAGACGCAAACGAACAAGTGGGTTGCCTGATGTTAAGTGATCACCACCGTTCATAAACACTAGCAATACCTGGGGAGTAGCAAGTGCATTGCCAGCCTGTTTAGAAGGGAGTGGGGAGAAGATTGGGAAAAAGAGGTGGATCTCCGACGCTCTCACTGACCGAATGAAACGCAACAATGCAAGCACTTATTTTTTGGAACTGATTGTGCTATTGGCCTTGCAAGGCCTTTACAGCTTCACTGGACTTCAATGCAAGCACTGTTACTTCACGTCGATGATTTTGTGGGTCGGGTGGTACTACCTCTGGCGAGCTGACCTATCCATGCTGAATCTAGTAATAGCTGCAGCGTGGCTCTACCACGTACATTTTTTAAAAACCCGATTGTATAATATACTTTGCTACCGTGGGATATCATAAGGATTTTCATGTGAACATTCGAGAAGTCTCTGCCAGTATAAAATAGTTCTATACTATGAATTAGAAGTAACCGAATTTTAATTGAAAAATTAAAATAACTAGTTAGTGTAAAATATCTAAGTGCTTTTATCAAATAATCATTTTTTTAACAAAATTCTTGTCAAAATAATCTTCAACCACACGCTTCCTTTACACACACACACACATTATTCTTAGAACACAATGTCCATTATATTATCGAACTATCAAAATTATTTTATTTTAAATATAATAAAAGAATAGATCGTTAGTTAAACCAAACTTGAAATCATAATAGCTTAATTGAACTTACAACTGAAATTGATGATGATGATTGATATAGAACGTTTTAGCGAACTAAGTTGTTTGCCTTATATCTCATGCTTGATGAATTTATATAGTATCCCGTTTAGAAGCAACAATCCTGAAAACGTCTTTATTTTATGCAAATATACGGAGCAATCAATTCACTGAACACCAAACGTCGGCTCCAACCCAAGTAATGTCAATAAATGACAAGAAAATTTATCTCTTCCTGGCGGAAATTGAAATTTGGATCCCGGTCTGTGACATCAGGGTGACACTGCAATCCATTGTTGTATTATAACCTTTATACGTAAAAATCATAAATAGCTGTCATTAACTAAGTAACTAAGCTTAGTACTACATGTGGAGGCAGAACTTTTGATTCAATAATGTCTGGTGGCAGTAATATAACAGCCACATCTATTTGTACCACAAAGTAGTCAGTTCTTATTCTCTGCTGTTCCGTTTCCAAGGTTGTCGTTATATCTGGTAACGTACACTGGTACACGAGCTTCTATTTCTGGGAAGCAGCAGCATATTTTGTCTGCCCTAAGTAATACAGTTCTCTTAAAGTTGATTATACATAGCTACTGCACTGAGCACGAAGTTGCCTACATTTATTTTTGCTATTTCATAACCTCAAAAATGTCATTTGGCTCCTCCGTTGTAAATCCTTCTCAAACAATTTTTCTACGCTCTCCCTATTTGTTTTTAAATCTCTGCGATTCTTATTTATGCATAAGCCTGATTCGATTTGTACGTGTATTAGGTTTCTGTCCAGTAAACAATGTATATCTTTATTTCCTTTACTCGTAAACCACCTGTTCGTGATTGTCGTATAATATTTATGATTTGAACAATATTACATCATTCTTTACCTTCTAGCACAACCCCAAAAATACGTAATGTGTCTGAATATTTTGCGTTCAATCACTTCTCTATTACTCTTCTTTTACTTCCCCAAACATTATCCTTGCCATTAGGAAATATTGGTTTTACAATGAATTAATTAGTAGTTACATATTTGTCGTCTCAACATAATTAGATAACAGACACATAAAACCAATGTGCATTTTTATTATTACTGTTTAAATGTAATTTATAATTATTAATCCTTTATAGGTAACATTTTGATAAGTCGTTTTCCTTTCAATTTACTTTCACGTTTGATTTGTTATTTTCATAAGCCAGAACTTCTAAAGTTAACAACGTTGATTGTTACTTTCAATTTTAACGGATTTTATGAATTAGATAATGTTCACAACTAATTTGGAATGTACTATATTGCGGCAGTCCGGTGAAGCTGTGAAGGCCCTAAATAAGGTCAATAGCGTAGTCAGTTCGGGAAAAAAAATCTATTTATGCCTATATTGAGTTCAACATTATCTAAAAAAACGTATATAGATACGCTCTCGTTTATCAAAACGCCTAGGGTTAGTAGCCTGAACGGAAAGATATATTGTATAACATTTTTCTATTAATAATGACGTATCTCCATAGTATCTTAATTCGTTTCGTAAAACTGTCCAAAATACACTCCATCTCATTTCAAAGGCCACTGTCCTGAAAACATTTGTTTTTTATTACCTACACGATAGGGCACGACCTTTCTGATAGACCGATAAATTTATTCATAGTCACAATCGGGCACCGCAATTTATTCGTTCACTCAGCTAAATCCCGTTCATTTCCATAACTAAGAGATCGATACAAAATCTCTTCAACGATATGATTTTGTCTACTTGTATATCGTGGAATCGACCTTTTTTGCCTTCTCTTGTAAGCCATGATCATGATTCTTGTTAAATTATTAAACTAGCATTTTTTATAATTTATAGGTTTTGTCGTTTGACCAGGATCTCATTATTTCTTGAATGACAAGGTGGTTTAAGATTGTCTAAATATAGAAAATGTCTATCATATTATTGTGGAATGTGTCCGTAATTAAGAAGAAAGATAAAAGTACTGTCTGACTGTTAAAATATGGACGATGTAAAAAGAAGTATGTTTAGAGGCATCAACCTCATTGTTATTTATTATGAAAAAGTAGGTGGTTGATGTCTCAAATAAAGAATATTATAATTGTAATTCAGAAGATCGTAAAAATGTGAAAAAGTGCAATATAGCTTTTATATCTTGTTTAAACGTATTTTATTAGATTTTATTACATTTCACCTTGCGAAATTAAACACTGACAGTAGATCAGGATTTACGTTGCTTTGGGGTATATAAGGGCATTTTGGCTTCAACTTTGTCGAATGAAGCCTAGATGCCTGGAGGCTGGTCAGTTTTGGGATTAATATAAGTTAACTAGTGATTGTATATATGTACTATGTGCTTTACAATAAGGGTAGAATGGTCGTTTTATGACAAAACCCTTTAAAAAATAACGGAAAAAAAAAATGTTATAAAGATCAAACTTTGCCTTGCCCATTCATTGGCTAAATTCAAAATACATGCAGAAACACAAGTCTTTGAACAATTGACCTCAAGCACATTACAAGCTTGAGAGTTTGTAGTAAAACTTTCGCCGTTAACTGTACTCGGGAATAATTCATACTCTCATTAGCTGTGTAATGAATAATACCGGTCTAGGTCAGATGAGAATAAGATTTTTATAGAAGAAAAGCATGGTTTTAGTATTAGCAACAAATAAGCTATATGAAATTTTGGTCTCAGTAAGAGCAGTAACAGTTTTTTAGGTAATAGCGTTAGGATCTACAATAAACAAGACCCAGAGTACATTATCAATTTTTGGGATAGGAAATTTAAACACAGTTTAATGTAGGTTTTAACAGCTGATGATTACGTGAAAGATAGAGATATTTAAAAAATCATCTCATCTTTGTATAGTCTATAAACACAGCTATATAATAGCAGCACGCTTTGATAGCTGTTTTTAAATTGCGTTACATTACGTTTTACTTCTTTATCATTTTCTTACCCTTATTCCTCCTAAGTAGGGTCTGCACAAGTATTCCTTTTCCACTCTCGCCTATCAGATGTCATCTCAGTATACACATCTTTTACACATATATCATTTTTCACACCATCCATCGATACCTTTTTCGGTCTTCCTTTATTCTTATATCCTTCGACCATCATATTCAAAGATTTTTAGTTACATGATTTTCATCTCTCCTCATAATATGCTTATACCGTGTTAACCTATTACTCCTCAATTTCCCTGTCACGTTACCTATACTAATATTATAAAGAGGTAAATTTTGTGACTTTGTATCGTTGTGAGTTTGTGACGCTGTAGGAGGTGACCTCAGGAACTACTGGTCCGATTAGAAAAATTCTTTCAGTTTTATATAGCTCATTTATCGAGGATAGCTTCATAACATCATGTCTCAACATCATCAGCTAAGACTAAAATAGTTTTTTTTTCCTCTTGAGAGCTTCCGCTGCGTATTAGCATTAGCCCAAAGTAACTATTCCACGCGAACGAAGTCGCGAGCAGAGGGGAGTTTCTTATAAATTAATAATTACGTTTGAAAAGTAAAATGCTATTCTTTATTGTCAATAGTCATGTGCAGTTAGTCCTCAAATTTGTGTAATGTAATAACTCTAGGACACAGATCTAGTCCAGTTTATTTGTATCACTTAGCATTAGCTGAGATTGTTGTGAATTGTTAAAACCTGTGAAGTGTTTACAAAATGCTCATTTTATTGAGGTAGAAACTTCTTTACAAGCGTCGAGCAGTATTTACCTATGGCAGGAGATAAATGTATGGATTCGTATTTCGTCTCATGATATGTTAGTAAGTATTGTGACCATATTACGTTTGCACGACTAGCGTCAGTCCAGCGACGCGTTGTATAACAGCTTGTGTACATCTAACATTGATATTTTGTATTGACATTGTGCTGCTCATTATATTTCATAAAGTAATAAGCTTTATAAAGATGAATATAATTATTTTGAAAGGCAAAAAAAAAAAATCGAAAAGTTTCTGAAGGCCAGAATAATGACAATAATATAATAATTTATAAATTATAAAAATGAAATAATTTAAACCACAATTAATTTTAAATATCAAAAGAAAACAGTTATTCTATCGTTTTGAGTTTCCATTGCTATCGGCACTCCTTACAACTGCTTCAACTTCTTTGTCTACCATCAAACAGTGATAATATATTTCACGAATCATGTAGTACAATCTCCATAGATATAATTACTCGTTACCGAGAATTCCTTAATTAGAAGCCATTTATGAATAACAGCCAAAATAATATAACCAAGTAACCCTACGGCAAATGGAGATAATATAGATATGAAATAACATAACAAGGTAAGTAATTATTGGAGCTATTATACTATTCGCATCCCTCGAGGCCCGACATTAATTTATCGTATCTTGTAAATAGAGTACTGTATTATATTATGAAAATTACAATATATCTATGTACTGATTAGATTTCATAGTGACTTTACGTTTCTGATAATGAATAGATGAAGAAAACGGCTTACCATCTTTTTCTCTGCTCTTTGCCGAACGATATTCTTTATTCTATGTTTAGTAGTTCTTGATAATGACAATTTAACAATACTAGTGGGCGGCCAGTGGTCGACATTCGACCATAGTTGTTTGATTTTTTAAAATTTAAACTTTATTAGGGTTCTTTCGTGAAAGGGTATACTTCTATAATCAAAGGTTTTCATCATGGCTACACAGTTATTTGCCATGATCTTTAATTATATAAACATTTAAAACAATCTGTGTGTAAATGAAAATTGAAATTGATTATAAATTTGAAACAAAAATCACGTGGTAAAGCTCTCAAATTTTAAGCAAACATAACTTTACGAAAATAAAGAAATTTATGGCAACCCATGACACAATTTTCAATTAATTTTACACGACACCATGGGTGGGTGGTATTTCTGGGTGATATTGAATTAATTGTAGTCTGTTCATTACGAGAAATAGTGATATGCCCAGTATCATCGTTTGGAAAAGTAATGGATGCACAATACAATCAAATGGTGAATCCAAGACAAAAACGTTTTTAATACTACCATTAGCTTTTGAAAATAATTTTTTTTGTTGCTACATGAGGTTGAATTGCAACGTTGTAACCGTGGAGTTCTAAGTCACGGATTACTTTTATGAACAAAATTCTTATTTTGATTATACAAAGTATTATTTGGCTCATTTTTTTATTAAATAATTATTTGAAGTGAGTTCACCATAAAAAATAATAAACATTACAATAATAGTTATATATTATAACATTACTGTTGAATGTAGGATGAAAAATGATAATTGGAACGTAAGAGTTAAAAAATACATACAGTCGAGCATAGCAACCTCCTTCACAGTTCACAACCTTTTTTGAAGTTCGTAATTATTGACGGCTGTCAAAATGTCTTTTTTATTTACATGTGTGTATATGTCGTGTAAAATACAAGCATTAGTGTGAGTAACACTTATTTCAATTAATTTAATGTATTTCTAATGCATTTTATATAAAATAAATAACTTTCTGCACTTCTCCGCCATATAAACTTTAACTATGCCAAATTTCAAGTTCACCCATTAAGGGAAAATAGGTTAAATAGGGGTACATTTTTTTTGCTTCACGTATAAATACATAGATACCCATATAAGATGTAACAAATAAATTGGTTGATTTGAACATACCCGGTACGCAATATAAGCACTATTTTACGCTCCGTTATCTTACTTTCGCAGCTATTCAATCATTATTATATACAACAACACCTATAAATACACATCCAATTGTTTGCACACACACACATACATACACGAACACCGACGCGCACGCGCCCACGCCGTTGCACGCACGCACTGTGTTATTAATAGTTAACTCCTACCATTTTCACAAAATTAATAGATTTGCTCCGGCGTTTGTAATACAGTCTCAGGACCAGTACAGACGTTTACGTAAGCTTAAATTGGCGCACAAAACTAGCTTCGATAATTTTAGGTTTTAAAGTCCCGAATCATGTAACCCATTTACTGAACTGTAAGTATAAACGCCACATCAAGCGGGTGTTGTTATCAAAAGGATTAATGTTGGATCAATATGTAAAAGATAGTGATGTCTGGAAATGATTCCCCTCTGTACATCAACTAAAAACGCTAGTATGATGTTTGGAAATATATATGTTATGAATATAACTTATATGGTACAAAGATGTACCTTATCGAGTTTCTTGCCAGTTCTTCTCGATGACTGGATTGTTTTTTAAACCGATGGCAGTTTCGACGTATATAAGTGCCTTATGAGGACATAAATTGAATAAAGTATTTTTGATTTGATTTGATGAAAGGATAATTAAATGTATGATTTAATTGGTAAACCTGTTAGAAGTGAACGATATAGACAATTTCAAGCTTGGAGAAAATGAATTAGCATTACGTTAATGTTGAAGCATATAACTCTCAACAAATAATAAAACTGAAGGAAGAACAGCGAAAGGATTGTACCTAAGGCCAAATAATGTTGGCAAAGTATGCAAAGGTATTCGTTCAAGATCAACGTAAGCAAATAAAAGGTTCTTTTATTTATAAGGCACGATTACGATGCAAGAATTTATAGCTTCTGTTTTCACATACATGAAATATTACACCAAATTGTTTTATTTCTTTTATACCTATTTTACCATCATATGAGGTTCATCAAACGAAAGTCTATTTGGATAGAGGTAACAGAAATGTCGATTGATTTTGAGGACAAATATTTCACTTTCTTATTTTATATCTAACTAGCTGGCTCGATGGTCGTTGCTTCACCCTGATAATTAAAAAACCCTTATATACTTAAACATTACGCGAATCACTTTATCTATTGGTGAAAACCGCATGTCAATCCGTTCAGTAGTTTTTGAGTTTCACGTGAACAGACAGACACACGTGGCAGAGGGCTTTGTTTTACAATTGTAATGATAAATTAAAATTAACAGGAAAATCGTGCATCTATTTAATATGAAATGATAAACGCCAATAGCTTTGGTGAGAGTATACTTCGACATAGCGTCCATTGACATATTAAAACGCTTCTGTATAAGTATATTTCGTAGGCGTCATAAATAGGCGAGAATAAACAGTACCTTTATTCAGTTAAAAAGCAAACCAGTGTTTGTTAACCGATTTTCTTTTTTTATGTTTAGTAGCCATTGATAATAAACTTTAGTGTTATTTAAAAAAAAAATTGGAAAGAGTCAGTTTTTTCTTCAAAGCACGGACGAGTCCGAAGGCATTATTTATGAGTCTTCATTCGCCATACTTCACGCTCCTTATAATTTTTTTTCTTCTATTCTGCAAACCTTTGGTCCGCACCTTTTAATTGCTTTCATTTCATTTATTGTGTACGTCAAAAATATGATTTTTGTGAGCAATTGTGGAGTGTATTTTTTTTAATTTATTATTATTATTTTATATATTTATTAGTTTATTTTTATGATTTCATTTAACTATTAGCTATTTTACGGATTTTAATGATAAGAGTTTATAAGAGTTTTATATTGATCCTTTATGATTTGGCTTCTTATGATTACAATGTACAATATTTGTACATTCTAAAATACTCAATACAGCAACTCAATAGTATGAAGAAGACACTTTATAGTAGCTACTATTTTCGAAATTCGACGATCGAACGATCAATAGCACATCTGAATAGACCAATTTCCACGATGACCTATTACAAGATATTTTATAATATAAAAAAAATTGAGGATGGTAGCTTGTCTAGTGGGTTTGGAAAAACCCAACCATCATGCTATGGTTTCACAATTTTTTTACCGATAGCTGAAGTTCATTTACTAGTATTCTAACATATGTCGATACACGTGGTATCCGAATATCCTAAAGTTTGCCCACAACCGCTGTACCACGCTTTAGGTATGAGCGGGGAAGTGGGGAGTGGGAAGTGGCACCCACAACCCATCTCTAGATATTTAATCTTATGTGTGTCTGAGACAGGACAGTCCGTTCATCCCCCCGTTTCGCCGCTCGCATACCTATGGCGCGATACAGCGGGTGCAGTCTGACTATAACCACTAATCCAATATTGCTTCATAACTATGTTTATACGTATGTGACAAGATTCATTATTTTGTATTTGATAGGCAAATAGTCTTTATATGCGATTTAAGTAGGTAATTACGCTTTACGACTAATCGTGTCGTACCTGCCCTTCGTACATTGTAAATAACCTCGGAGTAGTACTACCCAAGAGAGGCGAATAAGATTACCTGTCTACTCACATTACATCTCTCATGTTTATTTTTTCCGAATGTGTTCGGAACTCAAAAGCTCTTCTCTTAAGAACTTTTGTTTTTTCTATTAAATTTAATCTTTTGTGTAGGTATGTGAAATAACAACTTGTCGATCTGTAAAATTATTTCAAAATACATAGGTATGTGTTTTTTTTTTAGAATCTTCAAATGCTAAATCATTATTTTTTTCTTCATGATAGTTTTTAATATAAAAAACATTTTTAGTACAGATATATAACATATCTTCCATCTATACATATAGAATTATATAATATATGGAATTTAAATCTAATGTGTCTGTACTTTT
>JACEII010000035.1:3334365-3363029 GCA_014332785.1 Antheraea mylitta
AGAATTATATAATATATGGAATTTAAATCTAATGTGTCTGTACTTTTCAATTTTCGTTAAAGAGAAATTTTTGTAGGTGTCTATGAATAAATAATAAAATACGTTACAATGATTTTTACAAATGTCTGTTTGTCTGTCTGTCTATTTGTATGAACAAGCATCACTGTTAAAATACTAAGTTCACACTTAACAATAAGAAAAACATAAAGTATATCTTCAAGTATAATTTAGTCTTTGTTTCATTAAAATTGGTCCACTCTATCAAAAGGTATTGCGATTTTAATAACGCGACGAGTAATTCCGAGAAAAGGTAGATAAATAAATGCACTTAATACATTCAGGCGACTGTATTAATCACTGTTTTTTTTTATAAGATTCCACGTGTAGTCGCGGGCACTGCTAGTTGTTAGTACATTAATGATCAATCACAATCACCCGATTAGGCCTCCCACGGCAGCGGCTCAAGCCTAAGTTCGATCCCTCGGTAGGGAGCCCTTGAGTGCGTTGCTTGCGCGATACGGTGACACACAAATATACATCACTGCTACAACACTACACGATCACCCCCACACACGTGCACGCCTACACGCTTACACATGTAAGTGGAAGGGTTTACTTTTTCCCTTATCGAACTGAAAAACTCTCAATTTTTGCGATAATAAATATATGGAGGAGTTGTTGAGGCGTGTATGCTTGGTACACATATACGTTTCAACAACTCATACGTATATGAATAGTTGGCTAGGTTAGCTAAGATAGGTCGCGATTTTGCATGCAACAGGCAACAGCCAAGCCGAGGTGTGCCGTGCACCCTTGAGCTGGTTGCCAAAATAAAATCGGCTGAGTGCCTTAAGCGCTCGCCTTAGTAGTCCGGTGAAGCTGTTAAGACCTTGCTGGGTCAAAAGCGTAGACATTTCGAAAAAAAAAAAAGTTAAATGATAATAATAATAAAAAAAACAATCACATAATTTAAAAGCCACTGTGCTTATAATTAATATAAGTCATATAGTTTCCGTGGAACGACAAAAACATTATCACGTAAAATAAGTCTTGACTAACTTATAATGGGGTATAAAACATGTAAAATTGCTTACATGCAGAGTGAATTGAGAGTATCAATAGGTTGACAAATAAAATGTGTACAGAAATCTTCAAAAATAGGTAAATTTTTTATAAAACTTCACTTCGGCTCTTCAGCTTTAATATCAACCTGTTTCCTTTTAATTACCCGGTCGCTTTGTACGCTGGCTTGATCACGGCGAATTTTGTAGGATTTTCGCCTTTCAGAGACCGCCTTTACTTTAAGTTTGTAAATTAATTTTACTTCTAATCCAAAATAGTAAAAAGTTTATCTACGACATATGTACTTATGTACAGACATAATATGAGTTTAATACCAATACAAATAACTGAGAAAATAGCTGAAACAATCTACAATAAACCATGAAAATTTCAAAATCTTATTGTACTGAGCATTATAAGCAAACTAATTTAAAAATAGCGTGCCTCGCAAATTCTTCTTTCCTTTAAACATTAGTAAATAAAATGAAATATCAAATTTTATTATACTATATTTTCTATAGATTTTTACCGCTTGATTTTAGTAGATAATTATACGTAAACGCGACCTAAGAGAGTTGAACCTGGACAATTTAGTGAAAACAAGTAACAAGTAATAAATCTACAGAAATTCTACAGTCACATATTACTGTAAAATGTAAGTACTATCACGGGGTATTGTAGAAATCGTTTTCCGTGTTATAGTGAATCTGTTCCAATTTTGCCTTTAGGTTTACGGTGTATTTTGAAAAGGTTTTAATCACAACACATATAGTTACATCACGTAACTGTAATTGATGTTATAGAAATTACTAAATATATAGTTTTTTACAATGTCGATAACATAAACAGGCAAGTTTTGTAGTTCGCGAAACGGGTGAACTTAATGATTAAGATTTACTTTCAGATCACGTAACATTTTTAATATAACACAAGCTTTTTGTATCTTTTTTATCCGACGTATATATTTATTTTTAGGTGAGTAATAAAATGCGTATACTGTCAATGACGTGCTTTGAAATTCAATATCTCAATTTATCAAGTGGTCATTGTTTCATGATAAACATTTCTTTAAGGTTAGAACTGTTAGGATTCATATTAAATTTGATTTTTGGTGTAGACATAACTTACGATCTACTCATAGAATTATTTTGAATTTTATACATTTAAATTAAAAGTATTTAGTTAAGTAAATTATAGCTTTTTTCTATATGAGGGTGGTACTAGACCGAACGAAGCGACCTATTCATACTGAAACCAGCAATAGCTTCAGCGTGGCTCTACCACCTACAGATTAAAACTAAACTGATAAGTGATTAAAACAATCGAAACTATCAAACAATACTAAACAATCGAATACAATATGTAGTTTCTGGCTTCTTATAGCTTCTTTACTGTATACAGTTTCTTAGAAGCCCAAATTAATAATAAATATGAAAATTTTCACACACGACTTTATTCGAGGAACAGTTTACAGTTCTTCCTCTGAAAATGTACTAACCAGGAGGCCTAACCAAGTTGCTTATCTACAATCACTAAGACAAATAGAAAACGGAAAAATGCATGGAGATGACATATCTGAACGTTATATCACGTGATTAAATCACGTGATAATCGCGTGATATAGCGTTCAGATATGTTCTCTCCATATATTTTTCCGTTTTCTATTTGTGTTAGTGATTGTAGATAAGCAACTTGGTTAGGCCCCCTGATCCTTATCGAAAGCCATCTGATAAAATGAAGTTAAACGTTAAATCCCACCTTGTAATATTAATAACACATTAGTAGAGTTGCTTCTTTATTTCGTCAACTATAGTTACAGAAAGATCTAATAACACGTTGTTATAAGTTTGTTAATTAAATTTACCATAATTAAAACCAATCTCTCAACTAACTAAAATAAACAACGCGGTGCTAATTAAAGCGAGTAAACAATGCAAATTATCACGAGCACCAACGGTGTGGAACGACTTAGTTGTCTAATTTAGGCGTTATTGGCGAAAACTAACTACAAGCTGTAATATCGGAGACTAGCTTTCGCCCGTAGTTTCGATCGCGTTACTATACATCTATTTGACGTATAATAGTACGATTGCGCTACGGCGAACTAAATAAATTAATAAAAAAAACTAAATAAATAGTCCGGTGAAGCTGTTAAGACCTTTCTAGGTTAAAAGCGTAGTCAGATTAAAAAAAACGTATAACAGTACAGTACTCTCTACCAAAAATATAAATATTTTTACTCGGAACCAAACCAAAAAAAAAATCTTCTTACTTTTGTAATTAATCAACCATAAATTGCTCTGCAATTTCTATCGAATATTTTTGTAGAGAATTGAACGCTCTTCAAAAAAGTTCTGATATTATTTTCCGAAGAATCAACTTATTCAAAAGTTATTCGAGGCCCATAATAACCATAAGTTATTCGATAGTTCATATGAGTCATTACTTGCGAAAGTCAGAAAAAAAAAAAGATTTATTTCTCTTTTTGAAGCGCCCTAATATTTACTAATCTTTGGGTAATGAATTGCAAGTAAGAAATAGAATTTTAAATTTGACCGCATTTTTCTCGAAACCGTTAACATATGCTTTACTGGATTTATAAATAGAGCGACAGATTTATAATACAAATACACATTAAATATAGTATATGATACTTTACATTCCTATCTGGAATTAATTGGCTGCTACCAAGTCTCAATGCACAAAAACCGTTTGATTTTATTTTTGCGAGGTGTAACAAAAACCATTAAACCAGACACTAGTACCTAATATAACAAGCGAAATCTATATATTAATACGTGAAGCAAAAAATTGTACCCCTTTTTAACCTATTTCCCGTTAATGGGTGAACTTGAAATTTAACATAGTTAAAGTTTATATGGTGGAGAAGTGCAGAAAGCTGTTTATTTTATATAAAATGCATTAGAAGTACATTAAATTAATTAAAATATGCACTACTCACACTACTACTCGAATTTTACACAACATATACAGATTCTACTGTGTATCCATTATTTTTCCAAAATATGATACTGGGTATATCAGTATTTCTCATAATGAACAGACTACATTTAATTCAATATCACCCACAAATACCACCCAGTCATGGTGTCTTGTAAAATTAATAGAAAATTGTGTCATGTCGTTATGTCATGGGTTGCTATAAATTTCTTTATTTTCGTAAAGTTATATTAACTTAGAATTTGAGAGCCTTACAACCTTATGTAACCACCTGTTTTTTGTTTGAACTTTATAATTAATTTCGATTTGCATTTACACATAGATTTTTTAATGTTTATATAATTAAAAATCATGGTAAATAGCAAATAACTGATTAGTCATTATGAAAACCTTTGATTACAGAAGTATGCCCTTTGACAAAAGTGTTAATAAAGTTCAAACATTAAAAAAATCAATGAATTATGGTCGAATGTCGACCACTGGGCACCCACTAGTATTAGTAATTAAAACAACAAAAAAATAAACAAAACGAGTCCTTGGTTGACGGTTGAACCTGACGTCGATTTACAACCCTCAGACACAAGCTCACTTTGTATAAGACGTGTATCCGTCTCGTGATGACACATAGCTGCCCCGTTTTTGCGCATATGTCCAAAGATAACTTTGATAAGCTGCAGGTTCTCCAAAATCGTGTTTTACGTAAAGTGACCGGTGCTCCATGATACATCCGGAGAGTCGATCTCCATAGAGAGCTAGAGATCCCTTCGTACGTACGTACGTAAAATCACTTACGATTAGTTATTTGGAAAAAGCCGCGAATCATCCCAGTCCGTTAGTGGTATTCGCCGCAAACTATGAAGCCGTACCTAACGCTGCGCGTTATAAAAGACGTCCGCGACACATTTTTACCGACCCTCCTGACTCAATCACGTCAGCAAACGATCAGTACCAGCCTGTCCCTCGAAACAGAGCGTGTTCACGCCCACGCCCGCGTAACCACAATCACGCCGCCGTGGTCTGGGGGTTAATTTTGCTCCCGCACTCCCGATTAGGCCTCCCACGGCAGCGGCTCAAGACTAGGTTCGATCCCTCGGTAGGGAGCCCTTGAGTACGTTGCTTGCGCGATACGGTGACACACAAATATACATCACCACTACAACACTACACGATCACCCCCACACACTTGCACGCCTACACGCTTACACAGGAAAGTGGAAGGGTTTACTTTTTTTTCCCTTATCGAACTGAAAAACTCTCAATTTTCCGATAATAAATATATGGAGGAGTTGTCGAGGCGTGTATGCTTGGTACACATATACGTTTCAACAACTCATACATATATGAATAGTTAGCTAGGTTAGCTAAGATAGGTCGCGATTTTGCATGCAACAGGCAACAGCCGAGGTGTGCCGTGCACCCTTGAGCTGGTTGCCAAAATAAAATCGGCTGAGTACCTTAAGCGCTCGCCTTAGTGGTCCGGTGAAGCTGTTAAGAACTTGCTGGGTCAATAGCGTAGTCATTTCGAAAAAAAAAAAATCGATTTACACTAGCTAGCTTGCATATTCGAGTACTCTTTTTCATACTTAATAGCGACCCCTCATGGTTTTACACAATCTAACCAGTCACAAACCAAAATTTATCTAAGCAATATCAATTTAGTTTTCAGCGATTTTATCTTTACAGTTCATCGAACTTAAAGAATCTGATATATTTACAAACCACTTTTTTATGCATACAACAATGTAAAAGATGTTTAGTGTTTAATAATAGAACGTGCATATAAAGAATACAGACATATTTTTTTAAATAAACTTATTTGAACAAGTCAAATTTTTGCCTCCATTTTAAAATACCTGCGTACTCGTAAAACCAAACGCACTACCGAGTTTTTTTTTCTCGATCTGACCTCTTAACTAGCTATTAACCTAACGAGGTTTTAACAGCTTCACCGGACTACTATACTACACACGACCGAGTGATTATCGTCGAACTACCGGAACCAGTCAAGAAAAAATGTACTTTCGAAATAATGGTTTCATCTCTGTGCGAGTGCTACCTTAAATTATTGAAAAACTACACCTAATCCGTGAACTGAAATACAAAAAAGTAAATCAAGATAGACGAAAATCCAGTAAATCCCAGTATCATATCATTCCTTACCTTTATTAAACTTAAACATGAATATAAAAGTTGCATTGAGTTATTATATTGTATTATAGAGTATTATAGAGTATTATAGTAGTAGTATAGAGTATTATATTGAGAAATGAGAATACTACAAAAATAAGTGCTCTGTGGTATTAAAAATTGTTATATATTTTTTGAAGCAACTTCAGTGTAACCAAACTCCAAATAAAACTAAAAATGATGTGCCGTCACGGGACGCCTGGCAGATGTGAAATATCGAAATGGTTTTGTATAAGTTATATTCATAAAAAACATATCACGACAGGAATCAGCTATGGCATAATGAAAAGATAAAGCATTACAAATTTGTTCAACAAAATAATGACAGTATATTTACTTTATTTTATAAATATTCATTTTTATTAAATACCAAGTACAAAAAAAATAAATTGGTTCTGGTGTGGTGTGTTTGCAGCATTTATCAAAGGGTGCTAGGTCGTCGGCGCGTGCTGTGTAACACTAGTAGAACGAGTGGCCGACAAAACAAATACAGATAGGGTTGCAAATATTTTTGAGTATTTCTTTAATAGTGCAAAGTTCGTGTTTCGCGTCGCCACGTCTTGTCACGCCAACAATCAGGTTTACCTTCGCCTATAGATTTATCACATGAAAATAACATACGTATTTTCACGAAAATTACTTATCATTTGACCATACATAAAAAATACTACCAAAATTCGCACAATAAAAGTCATACAGTGATATACATTAGGGTAAATGAATTGTCGCAAAAGATATTCGTATCACTGGCATTAACAATAATCCATCAAAGACCTTCCTTCCATTACGGAACAATAATTTTATTGGCGATCGATGCGTAACAAGCAAATCTATCGGAAGAAATCCCCGCATACACGAGATGACCCAAATTCGCCTCGCTCAGGACTTAAGGAGACGTCTTATGTTGTATGCGATTGTATTTCTTTTATTCGCACCTACACAACAGTAATTACATTTTTTTTTATATATCATGGTTGTCGTTGGACAAAAGGTATGACGTCAATTATGAATGGTCGTCATTTCATCGATCAGTCACTGAAGAATTAATAACGAAAGTTTAAAGTGCTTCTTAAATCTGATCGATACAGTAGTAAACTATTGTATGTATTTACGTCTTATATTCATAAACAGTTTGGCGCGCCACTCCTTTTTTCTAATTATCACTATGCTGTTGGCTGTACAGGCCTTTATAACTTCACGAACTACAAAACTTTAAGGAACTAAACTCTGTTTTCGCTACGCTTTTTAAAGGATTGCTTCGTATTAGATGTTAGCGCTTAATATTTATGTCAGTACAAATACTTTTTTTATTATAGTACGGGCATTTACGCTGCTATATATGATAGTCTATAGTAATAAAATAAATTCTGCAAGGAAAAACTTCAACAATTAACTTTATAATATATTAGTAAGCCCTGTGGACGTTATCCCGGCCCGATAATAAAAAAAACCTTGTCAAATTGTTAACTTAAACCTTCCTCATTGAATTTGACTACTGGTGACCGCATAAAAATCCGTTTAATCGTTTTTGAGTTTCTCGCGAACAAACAGACAGACAAACATGGCAGAAGACTTTATAATATGTAGTGATACAATTTGTATTGTTGTATGAAAAACAACAATAATAAAAATCGTTCCTCGTTAACAGAACCGTCATGAAAATATTTAATGTCAAGATTAATTAACTCTACATTAATTACATATTTATTAAGTTGAAAGATAGTTGAATCATGTATCGAACATAATTTAATTATTCAACCGCTACCATTTTATAACTTAGAGCAAGCTCCATGTGTGTACTGTTCGGTAGGATACAAATCCTTATAGGAAAGGACTTACAGTAGTGCACAGTGCGCAGTATTTGAGTCGTATTACTACTCTACTTGTCGATGACATCTTGTGAAATTAAATTGTACAGAATTGTACACTCTGTTCTCATGTTTAGATTAAATAGAAAAATATTTTTAAATCTTTCTATATTAGTAATTTCAAATTACAAGACTTAGGAAATATTAAAGAAAATCTATGGCATCAATTGATTTATAATAATTATTAAAAACTCTTATTTAGCCCGTAATATTAACTGCAATAGTTGGTTTAGATCAAATCTTACAAGCTGAATTAGTACTTGTACTTATAGACATACGACTTTGTAATTTACTATCTTTATTCAGTCTTGATAACACACAACATACGAAAATGTGAAAAAGATAAAATCGCGAAAAACAAAATGACCGTCACGCATTTCTGTAGAGAAACCCGTTTAATCTTCTCGCGCATTTGTATAAAAGCTTATTTAAAAAAATATTAATTTATGAATATTCTGATGTCCAAATAATTATATTTGAATATTATTGTAATGTTTATTATTATATAATTAGGTGTTAATATTTTTAAAGCGTATCGTGTCAACTATTTAGACCGGTAAAACTGTTAAAATCTTACTGGGTCAATAGCGTATTCAGTTCGAGAAAAAAAAAGTGTCAACTTATGTATATTACATATATATGTATATACATATATATTTAATAAAATAATTAATTTACTGATAAATTCATAACAGATTTTAGAGAGGATTATGAAAAGGTCTACTTCTAAATTGGTTGCCAATATACATTCAAGGGACAAAAAGGCTCGAGACGCGAAGAGCCCTTTCCCATATTTTTATATTAGCCCTTGAATATTGGCCAAGCGAAATTGGGGCCGCGCAGGAAACTCCTAGTAATACGAAATATAACAAGGGATATTGACATCGGGATTGAAATTTTATTGAAATAACTTACTCGAGTGATGGTCCACTTATGATTTTCTTATTATATCTTATGATCTTAATATTGTGTATGAGATTTTCAAGGGAACCTTCTTTGGACACGGTAGGATGAAATTTGTAAAGGAAATAACGTACCGTTTAAGTTATTTTATATTAGTTGATGACAAATAATAAATTGTAGACTTTATAAAAAAAAATTAATAGTAATGAAAGGTTTGTATTCTATTAGTGTTTTTTTTATTGCGGTTGATTACATTTTGTAAGTTGATAAATTCGGTAGCTTAACAGTTCCTATAGCGGTCGATTGTTGATCTGCTTTTGTACGAATTTCAATATATTAAGGAATTATGTTAGTAAAGTGCTTGTAAAACTTTTTGACTGCTCTAAAAATAATCGCACAGAACATACATTCAGGTGTAAATACTTACTAGGTTGTATATATATTATCGAAACAACTTAAGGAGAAATATATGCCAATTTTAGATTCATTTTATTTTGTTTAGTATTAAACTCTTGACTATATTGTATACAAGACCGAACTTATGAGCTGTATTTAGAGTGGCCAAAATATTAACTAGTATGATAAATGTTACAAATCAAAATTCACATTACGTAAAGCCCAGTTTTGGGTTAATTATATTGCTAATAATAATATGTATAGTACTAATTGTACCGTGATTTGTATTGGATGTTGCTATTATTTAATAAATAGGTGAATTATGTTTTTTTTATATACCAAAAGGCAGCAAACAGGCAGACGGCCCGCATGATGGTAAACGGTTACCAGTGCATATAGACAACTGCAGCACTAAAGGCATTGTTGTTGAGTTACAAACCTTGAAGAGCGCGTTTCAGGCCCTTCTTGAAGAGCCCATATCATAGCCCTGAAAACGGTGCTGGGCAACTCATTCCACAACCCTAACATAAGGAAGGTTTGAGAGAACCTCAAGGTGGTCGCTATTTTGCTAGCTTTTAAGGTCTGCAAGTAAGCAGCCAACCAACGGAGATGCGAATCTGAAATAGTGAAGAGGGCACCATATTAAAGAGTTCCATAGTGCCATATTATAGGTTTTAATTATTTTGAGAATTGTGTTAATATTATCTGGGTTTAAATAATATACTTATTAATTTTAATCGTGAATCATTATAGTATAGAAATGTACAACGCCATCTATTGGTCAGTAGTTATAAAGATTAGTTATACCTAATTTCGTTTATTATTCCAAAGAAATCTCAATTCAAACGCGAGTAAAGTAATAAAGCACGTGTTTTTTTTTTTAAATAGAAGTGAGCAAAATTAATGGCGTTCAATAAACTGTCAGTATTATACCTAAATGACATGTAGAAGTAAAGAATTAGTTCAATAACTCAAACAAAACTAAACCGATTTATATTCATAGGTTTTTTAACCTTAGAATATGTTTTTGCAGATTTGTTTAACGATGTTTTGTATGATTTAAAATATTACAGAATTAATAAGTTTGTGTCTGAAGTGTTTGGAAGAACGAAATAAAAATTGTATTACATAATTGAATGATCACTCTCTATGTTTATATAAACCTTTATATTTAAATTAAGCTATTTCGTCACATCTATTTAAAATACTATATATTTAAGAATAATACTATTTTAATTACTGTACTAGCAAACCGTGTGGATGTTATCCCGCCCTGGTAACAAAAAAACATTGACAAATTATATACCTAAGACTTCTCTATGAACCATTTCATCTACTGGTGAAAACTGTATGAAAACCATAACATAACCGATGTATATCAGGCGATATATTTTTTATTTTAAAATTGATAATCACTCAAAGCTAAAATATAACTATAAAAGTCTATTCGTTCAAACCCGTAAAATTTTCTTCGTTTTGGTCAATAACGCTTGAATAGTTAATGTACGGTAAATTTTCATATATATTTAATCAAATTATTTACAAACTCCAATAAACAAAAATATAAGGTTTCCAAAGCCTCGACCCTCGAGTGAATACGCCCGTGAGAGGATTAATAAAGGTTCTTATGATTTAATATTACAAGCCAATTTATGAAGCGACCCTAAATCGTTTCGTTTCTTTTAAACGTCCTCTCAAGTATTTGTTTTGTTCATTCAATTGACTTTGAGTGAGTTTACTGCTCTCGTGATCGATTACTTTTTCTTTTTGTATTGAAACTTAGATATGTCCACGCTTATTTGCCATTTCAAAATTACATTACAAAATTTACTTTATTTTAAACTAATGGCAATTTGATTACTTTATACTTAAAAAAAAAATCGTGACGGTCAAATCGTTTGATCAGCGAAATATAGATTTGATGATCGGACGCTTGAAATTCGATATGCACCAAGAAATTTTTTTGTATTCGTGTATACAGATGGCGCTTTAAATTAGTTTGCTGACAGAAAACTCTAGGATTGACTCTTATATATATATAAACTAGCTGTTACCCGCGGCTTCGCACGCGTTTTTTTAAATATATATCAAATAAATTTAAAATTGTGATTACACATCTAGTGTAAATTACAATAATACTATTTCAAAAATATTTGTATCACACGCACATCATCTACTGTAACAGGTAACGTGTACATTATGTATGTGAATACTAATAATGTATCGAATGGGATTGGATTATGATCAGCCACATAACTGGAATTTTAAACTATATATCACCCTCAGTGCTCACACTATATAAGAAAATAATGAAAATTTGAAGCTACACATTATCGAACAATATTAAATAAAATAGCTAATTAGTTACTTATTTGCCCGTAGAATTCCCGTTCAAATATTACTTGTAGTCCGGTGAAGCTGTTAAGCGTAGTCATTTCTAAGAAGAAAAAAAAAACATTCAAATAGGTCCAGTCGTTTCGGAGATTACCCGGAACAAATAAAAAAAACAGACATATCGACAGAGTTAAAAAAAATTTGATGTTTGTAGCATCACATATTTTATTCACCAAAAATAATTTATTTTAATGTAAATTACACTCACTTTACTTTTATAATACGTAATATATCACAAATAAAAAATTGGCAACAAAACGAATGTAGAATAGAGTTTTTTAATAGTGTTTGGCGGGATTTCAGTCTGTCAGTTAGTAAATTTTATATTTTTTCCATAATATTGTTTTTTTCGAAATGTCTACGCTATTGACCCAGCAAGGTCTTAACAGCTTCACCGGACTACTCATAATATTGTGTTACATGATTCTATATCGTGTAGAAATTGGTTGCGTGTTATATAATATCGTTCGTTTATTTTGCATAAGTGAAATGAATGAAAAATAAAACCATGAAGCATTAATTCTATGGTCTTTAAGATTAAGAAGATAAAAAATTACGTTATATTATGTAGAGGATTCAGCGCTTATACCTTTACATTAACTTGGACATAGAAGAAAACTAACTATATTGACAACTTCAGAATTGGCTGTATGGATTAATTCCTTCGACTGTCTTATTGGACGAATATTATTATTACTAAACTTTCTGAATAACAACACAAAATAAACTTAAGAAATGTTTGCGATATAAACGTAACACGTATAATTAAAAATCGAAAACAAAACTAACGTAGAATAAACTTTTTGAATAGGATTACAAAATAAACCATCAAAATATTTTTGATAGAATGTTATCGCGTTACCATGGCAACGCGTATAATACTGACATTAACACGCAGCGGAAGCTTCCAAAATAGCCCGATTTTGAGACATTCTTAATTAGTGCTCAGCTGCTTTTGGTTTTAAGGTGATGATATGTAGCCTATAGCCATCCTCGATAAATGAGCTATCTAACACTAAAAGAAACTTTTAAATCGAATCTGTAGTTCTTCAAATCATAGCGTTCAACGAAACAAACAAACAAAAAAACAAACAAACTCTTCAGCTTTATATATTAGTATAGATATCGTCACGATTCCCCTCCGTAGCATCTCAAGCCTAGGTCCGTTCTATCGGCGTAAAGCCCTTGGGTACGCTGCTCGCGAGAATACAGTGTCACAAAATCTTTCATCACCGAAACAACATTACACATATCACCTCCACGCACGTGCACGCAGACACGCTTACACATGGAATTGAAAGGGTTTTATTTTTCCATTGTTAAACTTAATTACTTCTGACAAAAAAAATGTCCGATACGAAATACATATAAGAGTTATTGAGATATATATGCTTGGTACACATATATTTCTCACTAATCTACCTTAGGTTAGGTTATCTCAATTTTCAATAACCGAGCCCCAAAGCAACGCGAAGCCTGGTCAGCTAGTATATTGTGATTTATTTCCTTGGTCGTCTTTCCTTGTAATTGCATAATATATTGTAAATTAACATTGTGATGGATTTTTAAAATATCTGTTAATATTCTAAGATGTTCACAATTAATAATTTTCTTAGCTCTCCAACTAGCTTTCAATTAACGAATGTTGATGAAGAGGAAATCTTCACACGTAACGGTATTCCTAATCAAAGCATTCCGGTCACGTGTACAACAAAGCGACAACTTCGGCCTAGACCGTCCCCTCAATTCGTACTGTTTAATGAAGTTAGTGTTGATCGTTGCACGTTTTTAAAATAACTAAACCTTTTATTCTGTAAATTTTGAGTAGGTGATGTTTTTAGATGTATTAACAATCATTTCTTCAATTAAATATTAAGCTATTATTAATTAATCTGGTAGTTGTGCATATTAGTTAGTAGTGGTAGAGCCAAGCTGAAGCTATTATTGTTTTCAGCACTAATGGGTCGGCTCGTCCGGGGAAGCACCACCCTCTCACAGAAAACCGACGTGAAGTAACAGTGCTTGCATTGTTGCGTTTCGTTCGGTCAGTGAGAGAGCCGGAGACCCACCTACCTTTCCCTTCCTGCCCCCCCTCCTCCAAAACCCAGGCTGGCAACGCACTTGTGACTCCCCTGGTGTTGCAAGTGTCTATGGACGGTGGTGATCACTTAACATCAGGTGACCCATCTGTTCGTTTGCCTGCTATGACATAAAAAAAAAACAAATTTTTGGACCATAAAGTAAATATTTGAAAATCTCATGGTGCTTTATAGGAAAAGTGTTTTTTTTTAATTTATAGGTTTTACATCTCATCTCATGTTATATAACGATGTGATTTATAATGGTAAAAATGCTAAGTATAGTGGGACTTGGTTCTTAACTATAGATGCCAGAATACAGAAACGGGTGCTAAGTGGTAATTTTTCCAGTTGAGGGTGGTAACTAGCCAAGCGGACTTAGAATACTTCCTATCACCATGTTATTGGTACGATACGATGTTTCTTTCACCCATAGCTCCGACATCGTCGCAAGGATTCCAACCTATGTACGTCGATCAACGCGGTGTCTAAACACGCTATCAACGTCCATCATCTCAATGTCTACACTATTGTTGCACTGCCTTATCGTACCACAGCACAAACCAAAAATAATAACGACTGTCGAGAAATCGGTTTTTCATTGCCAATCGTTACAAGCCTCACTGTTACTGGGTATTCACTAGTTGATATAGGTCCATATCCATAATTTTCGTGACCAACTGGAGCACAGGTACCAAAAACTTCTCTTGGTCTCTTGGGCTGGTGTTATACCTAGTGGTCACAATTTAGCCCAATAAACGTATCGTGTTCTTTTTTGAAGTGATGACTGAAAGTAAATGTAAATTTATGATATTTATTTACAGCCTATGGGTTGTGATTTTTCATTAAATTGCTTTTCATTAAGGAGAGGTTATGAAGTATTAGCAACATTATTCTTAAATAGTTCATAATTTATTTGTTTTATACATTAATTTATATATTCCAATCGATCTTCTTTTTCTTTCTTATGTAATTTTTTTTTTGTGAGTTTTACCGTTATTTATCCTTATCATCGTTGAGTCGAAGCATTATCTTATATATTTCATTACTTTACATCTAATCGTCAATATTTGTACTTTCTGTGTCAAAAAACTTAAGGCCTTAATAATTATTTAAATGATGGTCAAATTTCGACGATTTGGTTATCATAAATTTTAAGAATTAGGCCCTATTTTAGATTGAATATGTAATTATCTTATCACTGCAATCAGAACAATTAGTAACTTACTTTCAGAAACCACGACATATAATATTATTGTTATAGTTTTGTAATAGATTTAATAGCTTAGATTTATTTGAAAAGAGTATAAATTCCTAAGAACACCATTATTACTTTCGTAGCCGTAGTCTGGAGAAGCTGTGAAGGCCAGTAAGGCCAATAGCGTAGTCAGTTCGAAGGAAAAAACACCTTTGTAGTAAAGATAGACAGTTTTTTAGTGTAAGATGTTTCCCCCTTTACTCCTATTTCATCTATTTTTATTACTATAACACGATTCACTTACATAATAAACGTTAAAAGACTACCGTTAAGACTTCACAAGCTACACGATCACCCCCACACACGTGCACGGCTACACGCTTACACATGAAAGTGGAAGAGTTTAGTTTTTTCCCTTATCGAACTGAAAAACTCTCAATTTTCCGATAATAAATATGTGGAGGAGTTGTTGAGGCGTGTATGCTTGGTACACATATACGTTTCAACAACTCATACACATATGAATAGTTAGCTAGGTTAGCTGAGATAGGTCGCGACTTTGCTTGCAACAGGCAACAGCCAAGCCGTGGTGTGCCGTGCACCCTGGGCTGGTTGCCATAATGAAATCAGCTGAGTGCCTTAAGCGCTCGCCTTAGTAGTCCGGTGAAGCTGTTAAGACCTTGCTGGGACAATAGCGTAGACATTTCGAAAAAAAAAAAACTTCACAAGCGATAAATTCCAAAACACCTTTAGTTCTGTTCTTCCAAATTTTAATATCCAACTTTGCCCATAAACTTCTCGGTGCGAACAGCGGCCATTTCTACCTCTCGAGCGTTTTTTATCGTTTGTTCTCTTGTAGAACTGGTATCGTAAACTGTAAATGGGTTTATAGGTGAGCACCTTTTCTTAACTGTTTCTGTTTACGAAACAAGCTGATTGTTTCTTTTTTTATTTGTATGGGTGTTAATTGTTTCTCAAATTCTTAAATATCATTTCGTATTACATAATCTAGTTTTACATTTATCCATTTTTTACTTTCCAAGATGGTAGATCCACGCTGAAGCTATTATTGGTTTCAGTATGAATGCCTCGGCTCGCCCGGGGTAGCACCACTCGATCCACAGAAACACTGACGTGAAGTAACAGTGCTTGCATTGTTGCGTTTCGTTCGAACAATAAGAACGCCGGAGGCCCACCTCCCCTTCCTTCCCTTCTCCATCTTCTCCTTCTTTCTCCATTACCAAACACACACTTGCGACCTCCCTGGTGAAGCTAGTGACTATGGAAGGTAGTGATCACTTAAATTCAGGTGACCCGCCTGTTCGTCTACCTCCTAGGACATAAAAAATACTAACATAAATTTTAGCATGTATAAATAATCAAGGTATTCTAATGAGATTTTAATATCCTTGTACTGTTACATCTTAAGCTACACAACAAGCTTCTATATAAAAAAAAATTTAGTGTTGTATAAAGGATTAAATGTGTGTTAAGAAAAAGTATTAAAAACATGTTTAAAACAAATGAAGCTATATTATAAATGGTTGTTTATTGAAGTCTTAACAGAAACATTCGAATGAACAACGTTTGTAGAGAAATAAAGCACATTTAGCTGTCGTATTTCGTCGTCTTTAAAGTTCAATTTTGAGTTTTTGGCGGGATTTCAGTCTGTCATGTAGTGGATTTTATATTTTATTCATAATCTTGTGTTTCTTGACTCTATATTGTGTAATGTTGGTGGTGTTTTATGTAATATGGTTAGTTTATTGTGCATAAGTGAAGTGAATGGAAAATAATACCACGGAGCATGAAATTCTGAGGTGCCACAAAAACTCCCTGGAGGGTTCTAACAAGGGATCCACCATCTTGTTAGAATATTGACTCACACGACGCTTAATATTGAAATGATCGCACGACGCTTGTAATATTATTGACTACTCGACAATGGCAGTAATAATCTGAAAGATTGATTGCCAAAAATAAAGTGAAAAAAAAAAAAAAGTTCAATTTTTTTATTATGTTTCATTCATGGAGTACTTTATGAAATATATTTTGTTTGTATCCTATTTTGGTCATGACAAAGACTACAAACAACGTTCATTGTTACTATAATAAAGATGGCAACATCAAATTAATGTATAGTATGTATGAACAAAAACAATTATATTAATGTAAAGGTTACTTGCTCTTATTCCATGCAGTATTTTGTTATAAAAACAGATTAATAACTTTTTCTTCATAAAGAAAAATATAACCTTTGTATAGGAAGAGATTATTACATTCATATCCATCAAATCTTGAACGCCACTCCTCTCATCTTGACTTTGATACAGCTTGCCAATATCGAGTCGCTGTTCGTAAACAATGTTCCATTTTTTTCGACTTTATTACGTTGGGTTAGAGTTCATTATAAACTTCAGAATGATTTCTCTCTCCCGAATGTTTGCCAGTGTGTACAATGAAATCCGATCTTTTTTTGGTTTTATCTTGAAAGCTTTAGGAATATCGGAATGAATTTAAATTTTTCAGTCGATGAACAAATCCTTATGGGGTTAATCGAATCGCATATCAATACGAAGGTATTACTTGCGTAATATCGAACTTAATATGAACAGTAAAATCTTTTAATATAATCCATACTAATATTATTAAGCTGAAGAGTTTGTTTATTTGGTTAAATACGCTAATCTCAAGAACTACCTTCTGGACCGATTTGAAAAATTATTTGAGTGTTACATGGGTTATTTATTACGGAAGTCTATAGATAAATTATCACGCTAAAACCAATAGAAGCGGAGTGCCAATGAAGAAAGTATCATAATATTTTTTCCGTTTTGAGAGATACCGCTGTTTGTTAGTTAGCCCAAGGTAACTATTCTACGCGGAAGAAGTCGCGGGCAGAAGCTAGTAATCTATATTAATATTGTAAAATCCAAGATATTCTTTTTGTTTGTTTGGACGCCTTAATCCCTAATAATCAGTTTTTTTTATATTTGCAGCTTATTTATTGAATCAGATTTTTTTTTAATGTCATATGGTAGGCAAACGAACATGCGGGTCACCTGTTGTTAAGCGATCACCGCCGTCCATAGTCACTAGCAACCCCAGACGAGTTGCAAAGGGGGAGGGGAAGGAAGAGAAGAAGGGAGGGGAGGGGAGATGGATCTCCGGCGCTCTCACTGACCGAACGAAACGTAACAATGCAAGCACTGTTACTTCACGTCGGTTTTCTATGAGAGGGTGGTGCTACCCCGGACGAGCCGACCCATTCAGGCTGAAACCAATAATAGCTTCAGTATGGCTCTACCACTACTAAGATTATAATGTATCTAAAATCAGACTATGTCTCTTACAATCATAATAATTACCGTTATAAAACAAAATCAAAAAATGCACTAATCGAGAACGAAGTAATAGCGGGGCTAATACAAGAACTGAGCAAGAAACGAGAAGGATCAAACTGTGCATACCTATGTCAAAGACGTACCAAACTGTATAACTTCTTCTTACGCGATTGTATGAAACCCGATTTGTATGGAATTTATTTACATACCAAAGTATATTGGGAGTATTTCAACATTTTACAATTTAAAAGAGGACAAGACCGCTATACTCCGCTAGTATATAACTGAATAAGAACTCCCTAATATATAGTGTAAAATCGTTTCATAAATTTGTTTTAGTGCGTTGTTTCAAATTAGAGTCCGAATGTGATATGATTATTACTTACTTTGAAAACGACAATTATTGTTGGATTCTTATCTACATGTTAACAGATATCAGGTCTTAAACTGTATATTTTGCACGCACGAAAAAGCACGATTCATTGTCACGTTCCGATGAGCCGAGCGTGCAAGCGAGAGCGTGGAGCAAACGGTAGAGAAGCGCGATAGGTCTAAGCGTTCTGCTCATGATGCATCTATTTCTCTTCCATTTTATCGGCCGATGCGTTAGAGTCGTCATCACGTAAAAGTATTGTACGTAAAGCGACTTTACACGCAACAAATGTAGTAGTCCGGTGAAGCGTAATCCGGTGCAGCTGTTAAGACCTTGCTGTGTCAGTAGCGTAGTCAGATCGAAAAAAAAGACAACAAATGTTTTTACATTAGCTGAATATTTAATTATCTTGTCAACTTTGGAGAAAATATGCCATCGTCATAAAAATCAAAGATTTCAAAACAGTTGACGCATAGGCATAGGCGTAATGATAATTTTAAAGTTAATACATTTGTCTAGATCTAGGGCCTTATATTTAATTTCACTTTACATTTCCTTATTATATACATATTCAGTTAAACATTCCAATTATATAGTTAGTACAAAGAACGACCTTATTGCTGATACTAACATTTTTCAGGCACATCTTGTATGGATATGTTACAGAGAATTAATCAGAAATATGTTTTTGGTTATAATAATATGAACACAATATAAAAAATATGGCTATGAAATTCCATATTAAATAAATTATTATGATGATACATTTAAATAATAAAAATAATACGTGCCATACAGACTACATTAATAATAGGCTCATTAAATACTGTGATAAATCTATCAGTTTTAAATGAATTCCTAATTAAAACATTTCTCATTCACTGCAGTAAATTAACGAATAAATTAAATGTCTACATTTAATTTACAATGAAGTTTGTGTACAAACAGCGCTTGTGAATTCGTCTGTTTATATTTATATATACATTTTGACATTATCATCTATTTCATTTAAAACCTAAAAGATATTGAATATTAATATGGTTACTATAAGATGTTGTTAGGTTAGCTAATTACGCAATAATTTGAAACAGAAGGTCCCTTAAGTAAGGAATTATAGAGTAACCGCCTTGATATTACATGGATCTCAAAACTTTTTACGATAGAAGAACTGAGTTGCGAGACTTGGTTTTTTTACAAGTTGTGGTTTTGATGGCATATATTATTATTTTTATGTAACTCTAACACTTTGTGAAGCGCTCGCAAGAATAGCACTCAGATGGCAAAATTTCTTCCATCTTATCATTATACGATTTCAATATATATTATATACATTATTTACACATATATTTAAAACACGTTTTACGTAATATAGCTTGGTTATTGTGTATAAGTGTAGTAGGGAAATAATACCACGGAGGTTGGATTCTAACTTGTCACAAAAACTCCCTAGAAAATTCTAACGAAACGGCCACCACCTTATTAGTTCATTGAAATGATCTGAAGAAACTTATAATATTATTTTAAGTACTCAACAATGGGAGTATCAATCTGAATCGCTTCAGATCAAAACTATAATAAAAATTTCCATTTCCGTTGACGATAAGTTTTACAATATAAAACTGGGAAACAAACAATTTGCATATCGATGACTACGAATATTTAAACACGTATGTAAACTTTATTAAAACTGAATTTTCAACATAAATGAAGATGAAAATCCGCGTATTAACGTACGCTGACGATCATATTATCGGAATAATTGTACGAGAAAAGTGGATTTTTGATTGTAAACTTTTGTAAACAATATTTACGAGTATATTTAATCAATCATTCGTCGTTAAATTTTTTGATCGCTCTGAATGTAGTTGTGCAGAGTATAAATCTATACTAATATTATAAAGAGGTAAAGTTTGTGAGTTTGTGAGGTTGTAGGGGGTAGTATTTTGATCTACTAAACATATTTTGAAAATTCTTTTACCAATATAAAGCCACGTTATTTGTGAGTGTCATATGCAATATTGCAAAGTCGGAGAAAAAACGGTCGAACTAAATTATACATAATCCTTACCTACTTCTTAATATCTATGCTTAAGAATCATCATCATCATCATCATTACCCTTATCCCACCTAAGTAGGGTCGGCACAACATGTTTTCCTTTTCCATTCTCTCCTGTCAGATGTCATTTCAGTATTCACACCTTTTACGGACATATGATTTCTCACACAGTCCACCCATACCTTTTTCAGTCTTCTTCTACTCGTATATCCGTTCACCATCAAACTCAACACTTTTCTAGTTACATGGTTTTCATTTCTCCTCATGACATACCCATACCATAGAAAAATAATTATTGAAATGATTTATTCTTTGTTAGGGAGTAAACTTGGGAGTCAAGTATACATGATTCAGTCCGTCTGTCACGGACTCGAGCGCGGTTGATGTCGAAAGAAGTCGAGTAAGCCCGATTAAGCGTTAGTAGTCCGGTGAAGCTGTTAAGACCTTGCTGGGTCAATAGCGTAAACATTTCGAGAAAAAAAAAACCGATTAAGCGTCATCTACCGTTCACTACGCTCTAAAACAAGTTTTCATTTAAAAACACGTTTATTTCTATACTATTTTTATAATTTTATTAAAATCAACTTTTAAAATGAAAAATATAAATAAAAATTTATATTTTAAATTCAGAACTATACGAGTTTGTGTCTCCATTTACCATATTCAAAGACGGGCCATTAAAAAGGTTTTATCAATTATTATTTTTTATGATTCTAACTTTATTTTTGGCAATCAATCTTTCAAATTATTATTGCCCTTTCGCGTAGTCAATAATATTACAAGCGTTATGCGATCATTTCAATATTAAGCGTCGTGTCAATCAATATTCTAACAAGATGGTAGGTCCCTTGTTAGAACCTTCCAGGGAGTTTTTGTGACATCTCAGAATTTCATGCTTCGTGGTATTATTTTCCATTCACTTCACTTATGCATAGTAAACTTACTATATTCCGTAAAACACCACCAAATTTACAAAATATAGAGTCAAATAACACAAGATTATGAATAAAATATAAAATCCACTACATGACAGACTAAAATCCCGCCAAAAACTTTTTTATAAATTTACAGATATGCCTTGAAAATATTCATTCTCATATTTCGAATAAGCCTTAATACGACTAATAAATTTATTCTTAACATTTCTAAAATGTAGTCAGTCCAATTCTACTTTCATTATTGTATTGCTTGCAGTCGTTTGAATACACTAGTATATTCATATATTAAATGCATGTGAGCGTTAACTAATATTGTGTTACTTTAGCATATTGCTTTGAGTTATTTGAATACGCTTCGCAATATGAGTTTGAATTTCAATTTGTCAGCAAAAATGTATGAGAAAATTTTATATTCCACTGACATTTTAGAGTAAATAGCTATACTAATATTATAAAGCTGGAGGGTTTGTTTGTTTGGTTGAACTCGTTAATCTCAAGAACTATTAGTCAGATTTGAAAAATTATTTCAGTATAAGATAGCTCACTTTTCAACGAAGTTTGTGGGGTATATATCATCACGCTAAGATCAGTAGGAGCGGAGCACCAATAAAGAATGTTTCAAAATCGTTTTTTTTTAGAGCTTCCGCTACGTGTTAGCGTTAGCCCAAAGTAACTATTCTAAACGGACGAAGTCACGGGCAGAAGCTAGTTTAGATAAAGAACTAGAACATAGAGCATACTTACTGATAGAGAGTAACTGGTGGTAATTATGACATTGCTGTCTTTTTTCGGGAAGAGACCCTGCAGTGGGTCCCTTCCAAGCTGACGATGAATCAAAAACTAACGAGTTATTAGCAATAAATCGATCAAGTTGATTTTAAAACTAGATAAGCCACAATTTTATTGTTGTAGGCTTACCATCGTTGTATGGCACTTGTGATCTAGCATAGTACAAACTAGAATAACCGAACTGAAGAAAATGTAATAGCAATTTTTTTTTTTAGAATAAAATAACTAAACAAACTTCCTCACACAATACACCAAGATAAATAATTAATTAACGTTTTTCATATAAAAATAAAGATGTTTTATGCAGTCTATTTTAAGAGAATTAATTTCGAAAATGAAGTCGTAGCGGTGTACCATTTTCTCGGCCTCCATGTACCATTATACACGCGGGCATTACGCCAACCGGATATAAAGTTAGTAATTGCTTAGAACCCAGTTCACTCGAAAATTTGTAACACCATTACGACGCTGAATATCTATTATATTCATGGTTTAATTTATTCATATGCATGCTTCTTACTTAATTTAATATATTTCGTATGTGAAATTAAATTGTTTTTTTGTAAGTTATAACCATTTTAGGCACGCTGAGCCGTTCAAAAATATATTCGGTCGGAAAAACTTATGGGTTCGCGACATATATTTTTTTTAGATAAGTACAGAGTATTTAAGAAATAAAACTATAAAAAAGTCGAGACAAACATAAGGACTGTCGATAGAAGTGAAAACTCAAAACAATATTAACAGTTTTCTCTTTAGAATTTTTTTATCAATTGTGGTATAAATTATTTAAACTTCATAATTTGTAAATTGAAATTATTGTTATTAGTCTGGTTTTCACATGTATTGGCATTTCGAACAATAATTATATACATTTTTAAATAGTTAATTTATTCACCAAACGTATGGTGGCCTGTAAAGTCTCCATAGAGAACATCTATATTAGATGTACAGAGGTCACCATACTATGCGTCACTAGCCTCACGCAAGCGTAATAAAATCGGTCTCGCTTTACTACCATGTCGCTGACGCAAAACAATAAGGTTTTGTCCTGCCAAAAATACCGCTCTACGCGCCTACAGAAATTTTCACTTCAAAAATTGCAAACTTTTTTTTTTTATTGTAGCACGGCAAAGTGACTGCACTATGCCTGATGGTAAGCACAGTACAATCCAAAAATAATAGCGACCACCGATTGACACACTATCCATCGCCGGTCGCCATTATCATGCCGGCCTGCAATAAGCTGGATATGCACAGGCTGATCCCGAAACGCGACCCGTGGAAACGAATCACTATTACGGGCTTTTTCGCCATATACATGGTGGTTGCGACCCAGTCGGGCTGTAAAACCCTACCACCCCGCTATTACCATTGCCTCGTTCGTTATTCAGCAGGGTGCATAATTTTATTTTTATAAAATATGAATATTACATTACAAAGTATTCATTGAAACTAAAATAAAATAGATAAAGTTTATCATATAAAAACTTACCCAGGAGAATCTAATTTCAAAAGACCCGAGTTTGTAGATACAAGACAAAGTTTTCAGCTCAGTATGAAGCTTAGCAAGCACTTAGGAATATTGCTTTCTTATTAAATATTGATGCCTTTAATGTATGAAACCCATCTATATCAGCATAAAAAACTCTAAGAACTCGCGTATGGCACATTTGTGACCTTTATGTTAGGTATTTTAAAACTTTGTCGCACTTTGTTATTTGACTTTTTTTTAACATTTAACAAAGCATTACGGTAATCAGGCGGGTGACATATACGAGTATGTGTACATACTGTTTAATTATTCCTAGTTGATTCTAGATTTTAGATAATAAAAATTATGTTTGCTAGTTAAACGGTTATAATATATATTAGAAGAATGATAATGCTTTTTTATTATTTGCAACCTATCTTCTACATTATTACTGTCATTGTCGAGTAGTTTTTTTTTATATCAAAGGATGCAAACGAACTGGTGGGTCACGTGATGGTAAGTGATCACCACCGTCCATAGACACTTGCAGCATCTGGGAAGTCGCAAGTGCGTTGCCAGCCTGTATATGGGGGAGGGGGAAGGAAAGAGAAAGGAGGAAAATGGAAGGGTAGTGGGCCTCAGGCGCTCTCACTGACCGAACGAAACACAACAATGCAAGCACTGTTATTTCACGTCGTAGAGGGGTGGTACTACACCGGTCGAGCCGACTCATTCATGTTAAAACCAGCAATTGCTTCAGAGTGGCTCTACCACTTACTGTAACAATACTACAATAATCTTGTGATAATTTCAACGTTCTAACAAGATGGTGGCCGCCTTAGAACTTTCCAGGAAGTTTTTGTAGCATCTAAAAATTCATGCTGCGTGGTATTATTTCCTATCAACTTTACTTGTGCACAATAACCTGATATTTTTTACGTGAAATGCCAGTAATATTACAAAATATAGAGATAAATATCACAAAATTATGAATAAAATCTACTATATGCATAAAATATAACATCTACTACAAGATCCCGCCAAAAACTCAATGATAATGTTACAGAACTAGATCGATGTAGTCGACGCACACAGACACATACTACATTACTCTACTACACATAGTTATTACCACAGACAACAATGTATATATTTTGTTTACCATAGAAACCATAAATATTGTGTTAACATTATATTTAATTAAGCTCTAACATATGCTAAGTGGCCTCCCGCGACTTCACTTATATTTAAATTTTTATATATTACTAACTTTTACTCACGGCTTCGCTCGCTTTAAAATAGAGTTAACTTATCCCTCGGGAACAGTACAGTCAATTAATTAAGACGTGGTGTCATAGACAGACGAAGTTATATTCGTATTTGTAATATTAAGATGCAAACACATACTTTATACAATACACTAAGAAAAAGCTGTCAGGTGGTATGATTTATTTCAACCTGTTAAAGTTAATAAGTTAATATCTTCATCGATATATATCGATAACTATTCTGATGTCTATGATACTGTAAGTTTCTTAAAAATCCCCACAGTAATTTTAGTGTAAAAACGTAACAAATGACCATTGATCATAAGAGTTTTTCTTGTTTATAATATTAATCGAATGATAAGATTAAATGAATAAAGATGTAAACTTGTATATAAATTAAGATGCAAAAAAGTTTCTCAACTTTGAATACCAAAAGCAATAAACTTTCGACATTGAAATACAGACAATGATCAGTTGAATTCTATGTGTTTAGAAGAATACAATTTGGCTCTGGAATTCTTTGTATAACTTAAATGGATTCTAAGAAAAGGTCAAGGTAAAAAAATAAATCATACTTGATGTTAGACAACTATACAATCTAAGATGGCAAACATACTAAATATAGAGAGGGTATTCGTTCTGAATTGCAGTAGCCGGAACACAAGGGATACAAGGGCTTGGTTACAAATTCTCAACATACGAGTGGTAGCAAACTAGACGGGTTTAGTAAAAAACTAATTATAATAAGGGTAAATAAGGCTTCAAATATAGGACGATTTATAAGATGTAGTCGATAAGATATCCCATCGGTTGCATGACTAGTAATAGAAACACTCAAAAGACTCTTATGGTCAAGCGTACACACACCCTGTATTTAAGTACCAAGGCGGAGACGGATAATAACCCACAAAATACAATAAAATCCAGACGATACTTAAAAGATCTACAAATAAACTTAATGGCGACCATAGACACATAATTATATACAATATAAAACGTTAAATTTAAAGAGACTTTTTTATTTGTATTTGTATTGATCAATATAATTAGTTACATTAGAAAAAATCTATCAATTTTATAGCTTGTTTACTGGGAAAGGTTATATGTTACCTAATATTGCACTATAACACTTAGGAACGAAGCAAATATGATATAAAGCCTAGGTCAGACAGTGCGTAGTAAGCGCGAATGACCTTATTTTTACCGGCAGGTCGTTTTACGCTTCGCGGTGTATCGAGAGCTTAAACCGGAAAAAATGGACCTGTAATAAAACCACAGTTCATAGATGCTTTTTTTAATACATAGAAAGAGAAACATACCAAATCGCTTTATTTTTTATAATTGAAACATTTCTTTCTATTCTTAAGAAATAATAAGAAAGCGTAATTCCGATAGATTCAATTATACGTGGAAATATGTTTGGAACACTCTGACCTCTCTACTGAGCGTTTCTGGTCTGATTTTCACAACGTTTAAAATGTACAGGAGGACGAAAGTCCGCGTTTCGAATTTGTTACTAGAACGTGATAAAGCGTTTTAGTAAATTGCCGATTGTGAAACGTTTGCGATACGAAGATGGTTTTTAAAGTTTTATTCTATTTATGTTGTCTTCGGACATTCCTTTCTCAAGTATGCTTGAGTTGGTAGTCTTTAGTTGTACTAATAATACGAGTTTTAAGAAATTATTTGTTCGAAGGGGATAATACTTGAAAAAGGACTTGAAATTAAAGTTCTGGAACCAAAAGTGAAGTATAATAAATTGATTTTGTTTCTCTTTTTTACACGCTACTTAGGAACGGAGAAACAATATACAAATTGTAACGAAGGACATACGATAAGAGAGCACGAAGGACGCTCAACAAGAATCAAGCCTCATCGATACGGGCCGAACTGTGAATACCTATCTTATGATGAAATATAATGCAGCGTGGCTCAGCCCCATGTTTGAGTCCCTATGCACCTTCATATTTTATTTCGAATTCGTTGTTTTTTTTTTTAATACTGTCGTTGTTTTTACGGTTGGTAGTATAATTTTCTATACTTTTTGCGCTAAGCGTTTGGGCACAATCCTTATTATTATTAATTTACATTTTTGATTTGTATTTTGTATTCAATAACCCAAATGAGTTGAATGCTAGAAATTTGCTCTTTAAACACACCTTCAACATATTATCGTTTCTCAATGCCCTGTGTGTAGAATAAACCATAGAAATAAGAACATTGCTTCCATAGACTTTTTTTTTCGAAATGACTACTTTATTGACCCAGCAAGGTCTTAACAGCTTCACCGGACTACTAAAGCGAGCGCTTAAGGCACTCAGCCGAAACTTCCATAGACGTTTGATCAGATTCCTACATTATATTAAATACCAATGTGATTGAAGAGGGTAACTGATGTCTGTGAAGTTGACATACAAAAATATGGGAATCGTGAAACAAAAATGGGTTCTGATATGCAAATCAATATTTCTGGAGTTTCTAAAATTTAGAAAAATATTTCCGCATATTAAAGATCCCATTAGGGCATAAGACATATGTGGGTGTCAACTTCACGCAGCATACAAACATCGTGACAGAGGAGTTCTGGGATTTTTTTCAATAGTTCTGGAGTTCTTTGTAATATGAGCAATAGTTCTGCACAATTAAAATCACACCGTACAAGTATTCAAAAAATCAGCGGTAAGTAACAGGCTAAGTCTATAGAATGAATTAGCTACTATTTGTAATTACCCAAAGCCCATCGACAGCTATTTGGCGATGGATTATCTATTCAAGTGTATAATCAATCGGGTATTAAAGAGTTATTTCATTACTCTATGAGTGTGTTAATTCACTGAAATCTCAAGCTTATTGTAGAATTCAAATTCACGGCGATCAATATACTGTTTAATAGATTCATACATATCTTCAAATTCAGAAATTCATATATATCTCATGGAAGATTATATAAAACAGTGTCCTAGACCGCAAATACTTACGTAAGAAAACCTAATTTACCTCTCCCTGTCAGAACAAACACCCAAAGTTAACAAACCTCCTTTGTGTCCTTTGAAGTTTTCTACGTCAAAATAAACAACACAAATTCCTCTCAAAGTAAGCTATTATGTCTACGACACGGTTCTCTTTTCTTTTCTATTATAAAACTTCTAAATCTTATCATGAAAATGGACGGATTATCATATCATGAATGGTAATGGACAGTCAATTTTGATATTATAAACAGTCGGACAGAATTTACGATAGTGCTAATTAATCAATCTGAAAGAAATCTTACCTTTTTATTACTATTATATCTATATATGTTCCCTCCTTTCTTTCCTCTGACATAGGTCAGAGACATCTTGTAGCGTGGATAAGTGTGGCAGTATGGGCTT
>JACEII010000035.1:3373029-3385904 GCA_014332785.1 Antheraea mylitta
CTCACGATAGTAGCACGCCAAGAGGCTTTTAAGGTGGCATGACAATGACGATCAGCGTGGCATTGCTGATCTTCTATTGATCACCGTTACTCTTGGTAAACACTTATAGGCATTGTGTCGTCACTTTGTCGGGCTAACTAAACTAATATTATAAATGGGAAAGTGATTTTGATGTTTGTTACACGCCTTAATTCTTCGACTTTTAAGCCCCAAATCTCAAAATGGCGGATCATCCTTTAATTTAATCTTTTCTTGTTCGAGTTTTTAAAATTTTGTAATAACTTTTTTTTTTCAATATGACTACGCTATTGACCTAGCAAGATCTTAACAGCTTCACCGGAAATAACATTTTTTTTACTTATGCTGGCAACAGTCTATTGACCAGTGCATCATAAGGCATACATCCGTTTGAAGGTTAAATTCGTCTCGTTTTGGACAGTCCAGGACCTACCTACTCAACCGATTACCAGTAAATTTTGGCCATTGTCAGGAGTACAAAAAATGACATAAGATGAAATCTATATTACCGCGAGCGAAGTTGTGGGCAAAAGCTAGTGTAAATTAGTAGTGTAAAATTGTACCTATTTACCATTTTAAAATGTTTTATATTAACATTTATAAATAAAAATAATAAATGTTAATATTTTTCCATCAGTTACCTATTCATTATGCGGCTGTCTTAACGCTTTGTTGGTATTCACCCCTCGTACAGCAAAGCTACATATATACTTCAATTATACTATATACATTTGCTAGTATGTGGTAATAGTTCAGATACGTATTAAGTTATTTCAAAGTGGGTGCTTGAAGATTACTTTAATTTGCATTCAACTAAGTAAAAAAAGTGTTTTTTTTTTTCCGAGTGTATTTATATATGTATGTATATTTCCTTTTTATTTTTGTGGCCTAAACGGGTGATTGACTTTAATATACAGCAACAACAATTTTGTTTGATTGAAGCTGTATAATATTGTCTATTAATAATTAGGCTTCTTTGTATATGACTTTGAGGTGAACTTACTTAATATACGTATGGGATGGAATTTAAAAAGTGAAATGTTATAACGGAATAAGCGAACGGAGGTTTTATTGTATATCGAAGGTGTAATTTAAATTTAATAATTTACTTGTATCACATGTCCCATGTTAGAAAATGTACAGTTCTTAAAAGATTTAGATTTTGTTTTCGATCTGACTACGCTATTGACCTAGCAAGGTCTTAACTGCTTCACCGGGCTACTAAGGCGAGCGTTTGTGGCACTCAGCCGATTTTACTTTGGCAACTAGCTCAAGGGTGTACGGCACACCTCGGCTTGGGTTTGTTGCCTGATACACGCAGTTCACGACCTATCTGAGTTAACTTAAGCTAAGCTACATACTCATACTTATATGAGTTATTGAAACATATATGTGTACCAAGCATACATACCTCGACAACTCTTATATGTATTTTGTGTCGGATAAATTTTCTAAACTATTTGAGTTCGATAAGGGAAAAAATAAAACCCTTCCACTTTTATGTGTAAGCATGTGTGCGTGCACGGGTGTGGAAGTGATATGTGTAATGTTGTTGCAGTGATGTAAGATTTTGTGTCACTGTATCGCGCGAGGATTTTGATAACTTTTCTGTTTCAATTGAATTTGTCACAAATACTTCACTTTAAAACACAGTTAACTATAATTTCATTTATATTATTACAACCTGTAAAACAACGTGCATTACTTAGTTTATAGTCTAGTATTCTTCTTCTACTATTCTTCTTATTAATATAATGCGTGCCTGTGGTTGTAATGATTACACTGTATTTTATGCTGTAATTAACTATATGTCATAAGTTGTTTTGCTAGATATAAGAAATAAAATGATAATTGAGAGGCGAACGAAGTTCTATTTTGGGGTCATTGGGTCCCACAAATTTGACAGATACGGCCTAGAGTTAGTAGCCACCGGCGTCCCGTGGGGATGTGATAAATATGTATGTATTGGGGAACAGGCCGACTGTCACCTGGTTCTGTGTAATTGCATACCAAGGCTATATTATAAATATTTATTTGTCTTATTGAACCTTGTTTTTTTACTTGTATATACTAACACTCACGCATAATAATATAATTGAATAGAATAATAGAAATCGTGGTTTTAAACTAACATACGTAAACTTCATTACTTATAAGAATTTAATTATAGAATAAAAAACGAGATCAAGCATATGATAAATAAATAGTATGTTTTTTATAATTATTATTAAGCATTCTTGGTAGTCGAGTTAAAGAATAAAAGTCGTGGTTTAAAACTAAAATAAAAATATTTGAACCTATATTATTTGAGTTATATGAAATCTCACTAATAGAATACAAATCGAGACCCAAAATTAGGATAAATAAATAGTATATTCTACTCTATATAGTATAATCTATATTACTATATATCTATATTAATCTATATTACTATATCTATATTTTATAATAGAATTATAAAAATCGTGGTTTTAGGATAATATAAGATTATTCAAATCTATATTGTTTGAGTTGTATGATGAACATTTTAATACAGTGCAAGTTAAGACCAAAAAGTATATAAAAAATAGTATAGTTTACAACACTTGTAAATCTTTTTATACGAGTGCTAATAGTAAGTGCAATATAATTTAAAAGTTTATCGATAATCGATCGATATTAGCAACCTAAGTTGTTATTGAACTGATCAACATTCTAATTAGGATATTTAAGTATATTTTCGACGAAATTGTTGTACCTTCTATTTTACTACAAGTTTCTACTAGATGGCGCTCACGTATATCAACTTCTACAATGTTCAACCAATCTTCATGGATATTGTTGTGTGTAGGTGAATATATGAATAATATTAGGTCTTTACCTATGAAATTGCCGTTTTGTATGAAAACATTTAAACGAATTTTTTTCATGTATTTTTTATTTGTATTAATCGAAGTAATCACCCACGCAATCAATGCATCTTTGCCAACGCAGTGGCAGTTTATTGATGCCCTTCTTAGAGAAATCAGTTGGACGGGAGGCAACAAATTCTTCAAAGGCATTTTGTACTGCCTCTCGGGTATTGAATTTTTTTCCCGCCAAGGAGTTATCCAAATTCTGAACAAAAGTAGTAGTCTGTAGACGCAAGGTCTGGTGAGTAGGGCAAATGATGGAGAACTTCCAACCCCAGTTCTTGCAATTTGGAGACGGTCTGCTGTGCAGTATGAGGTCGCGCGTTGTCGTGCAGGAGTAGCGGAGACGAGCGATTGACCAATGCTGGTTGGAAATGTGCCAGTTTCTCCATCATTGTGTTCAATTCTTCACAGTACACATCTGCAGTAATGCTCACCTCGTTTGGTAAGAAGCTGTGAAGAATCACACCGGCGCTAGACCACGAAACAGTGACCATCATTTTTCTAGGGGTAAGTTTTCGTGTAGGGTATTATTTAGGTGCTGGACCAGGATCCAAGCAACTTGCTGAGCGCTTGCGGTTATCAAAAAGAATCCATTTTTCATCGCAGGTAACAATGCAGTTTAAAATTCTTTCATTCGTGTGTCTGTTGAGCAGTGCAAGGCCGTCTCGACGCGTACTTCGCGCTGGTGATCATTGAGTTCGTGGGGCACCCATTTGTCAAGCTTTACCTTGCCAATTTGACGCAAATGGACCAATATTGTTTTAACGCTAACGTAGAAAGCTGCTGCTAATGCAGCCGTATATTGTGTATCATCAGCTTCCACAATCGCCTTTAATTCGTAATTGTCGACGAAAGTCTTCGGACGACCGCGAGGTTCCTTTTCAGGTCGATATTCTCAGAATGTAAGCGAGCAAACCAATAACAGGTAATGCCAACGTTGGTTTGTAGTGTTAGCTCCGTAAACGTCGTTGATGTTGCTTGCCGCTTGTGTCGCGTTGGTGCCACGACGGTACTCATATTTCATAATTACTCAAATTTTTAAAGTATCCATGATGACAAAAAAGATTGAAATGCGATGAAAATGTAACTCTAATAAATAAACAAATAACTACTTTAGGAAAAATAATTCCATGATTTTAAAATAAAATTAATTTGAAATTAGAATTCTTAGCTGAACAAAAAATATTTTGATTTGAAATGGCCAGTACTGCAGAACGGCAATTTCATAGGTTAAGATCTATTATTTACATGATATTCCTTCTATTATAACTTAAATAATGAATAATATTCATTAAGATAATAATAATTATAACAAGAAACGTGTTTGAAGTCGCGGACACACCTATCTATATATCTATACATGTAATATTAATATAAATTTAACGTGTCTGCATTATTTAGATTTTTGTAAAAAACATGTTGCAGGTGTCTCAAATATAATAAGGAATGAAATACATTTCAATCAATTTTATAAATGTCTGTCTGTCTGTCTGTTTGTGTGAACGCGTATCACTGCTAAAATACTTTGTTCACGATACAATCTTTTGAAGAAAATTATAAAGCATATCTTGAAAAACAACTTAATCTTTAATTCATTAAAATCGATTCGGTCTATCAAAAGTTATTGTACTTTTAATGACGACACGACTTGAGTACAAGAGAAAAGTATACAAGTATATGGACATTCTGATGACTTTATTAATCGCTAATTTTTACATAAGGGTTCATGCGAACGAAGTCGCGGGTACATCTAATTATATTATAGAATAATAAAAAATTCAGCGTATAAAATTCAAGAATATTTCTTCAAAATTCTCGCTCATAATCTAGAACTTTGATATCATATCAGTTTAAATAGCCACCTTACGAAGAATCCAATAAGCGCAATGTAGACACCGACGCCAAAAGAACGACGCGTAAGCAGACACTCGACCAATTTCCTTTGCTATTATATTTATTGGCCCACCGACCTGTCTGTTAGAAACGCTGAGTTTACTAGTTCGATTGGGTGACGGTATCAGGTTAATAAGATTGCTGAATATTGCTGAGTTTTGTTTTCTTTTAGAAAGTATTGTCATAGATACTAACATATAAATGTGGAATATTTATTTAGTATATGTAGAAGATACAGCAATATGTAAGGCCGTTTTTAATATCTGTCTATAAACTTACTTAGAAGCTAAACATTTTAGGCGTATTTAAGAAGCTACACCTTTTCTGCTTAAAGTCTCATATTAGCCCGTATCATCAGTTAATATAAGATAAGATTACGATGAAATCAAATCCTGATTTGTTGTCAAAAATCTGTGGTTTTGGCAGATTATAGGCGAATTATGTCTGAATCTTACGCCACTTACCATCTTACGATCTTGGATTTCCTAATTGAAGGTGATAAAATATACATAGTGTCATAAAATATAAATGCAATAGAAGTGAGAGGCGGTAGATCTTTATATGTATAATTCTTCTGTCCGTGTGTATATGACCTAAACGGCTGGACAGACTTGGATGACAATTGTTGTGTTTTGATTCACAATTAGGTAGCGCTGCAGTTGATTTTTAGATAACCTATAACATGACATAGCATGACAAAATTAATTATTATTGTCGTAGGTATGTAGTATGACATGACTCGGGTATGTCACCTTTTTTACAGACTGGCTGACACATTTAAATTTATTCAAAAATAAAACAGTCTATTTTATGCACTCCGAGTTTTACTATCTCATTCTCCAAGTCATTCTAGACTCCTACAGGTAAATATGGAGAGTATTTAATTCAATTTTCTCAATAAAAATAGTGTAGATACCGGTTCCAATCGACCATGATGTAAGCAGAAATTCTATCCAATTTCCTGTGCTGTCATATTTATTGGCTTCCCAACCGAGCCGTTCGGAAATGCTGACTGTTTCCCTTTCAATTGGAAACCAGTGTCAGATTAACTCGATTGTTCAGCTTTAATACACGAGCATTTCATTTTCTTGTTTGTTTTTTACAGTATTATAATGCAAATAAATTTAACTGTAGATATTTTTTTATTATATAAATATTTTGTTCGTTTAAAGGACGTTTAAAACATTCTAATAACATCAAAAGAAGCGTTAAAACACAAAAAATATTTATTATTATTTAGTTTATAACAAAGAGTAGCAACTCTTTATAATATATTCTGTGTTATTTAAGTTCCGAATTAGCTGATAGATGCAAATACAAATAATCAAGCTTGGGTTTAATTTGTTACTTACTTACATTGAAACCAGATGGCGGCACGGTCGCACGCCCATATATACATAATTAATTTTATTGTATGATTTTTATTATTATTCAATTTCATATTTTTTTAATTATTTTTTTCCAAAATTTTTGTTTGATTTGTTTATAAACTATTTATTGTAAAATCAAAAATATTAAAATAACACTTTAATCGCATGTGAAGTTTACACACACTGTTTTTTTTTTAGATTTCTACTGAAAGCTTCGATCTTGATTGAGAGACAATATATAAGTACCGTGGTCACGTGTTTCGAATATTACCCATGTCGGTAATGTATGTGTTAACTCGCCAAAAGCGTTGTGTAAAACAAATATTGATCATTATTTACGTAATACAATACAGGATTGTGTGGTTTACCGATACTAAGCTATACTCTAGCCAAATATGGTCTGGCATTGTATCAACAAACAATTGTCTTTTTGCCAATTAAAGGGTCAATGTTTGAAACGATGCCAAATGTGTGTTTTGTCAATTAAAATGCGAATGTACAGCGGGAGATAAATTTCATATGTAGTATATGCTTGAAATAATAAAAATAAAATTTTCAATTTTAGAATATCATCATTAAATCAAATCAAATATAATATATCCAATTTAGGGCCACATTTCATGAAAGGATACAATTCCATTTAGAGAAATACAACTGTTGCCGAGAGATCGCTAAAAATTACGCAATTATTTACAAACACTAGCTTCTGCCCGCGACTTCGTTTGCGTGGAATAGTAACTTTGAGATGACGCTACCACACAGCGGAACCTCTCAAAAGGAAAACACCCCGATTTTGAAACATTCTTCATTGGCGCTCCGCACCTATAGGTCTTAGCGTGATGATATATAAAACATATAAAATAATATAATTTACGTAATATAATAATAATAAAGAAAATGCATATAATATAATTTAAAAAATACATATAATTTACAAATACCTTAAATTGACGCGTCTGAAGACGTGAGCATAAGCTAATTCATTATATTAGTAAAGATTATGCCATCATTGTAATAGAATAAGGATTCTCTATACTTTACTAAAGTCAACTACTTTTTTATATGTTACATATAATGATTAAAAAAGTAAAATGTGTACTTTGAACATAAGAATCGAAAGACTTTTTATTCACAATATACGTAGCGGCTTCTGGAGCTTCCACTAACGAGGTAACCTTCACAAATAAAAGCGCCTTTGTTTTTTTAATAAGTTCCTGTACAAAAGAGTCTATTAAAAGTCACAAGCTGAACAAAGTTATTAAGATAAGAGGGAGGCATAGCGCTAAAAATAATCCAAGCAGATAGCGGCAGCCGGCCTTTGTAGGTCGAGTAAACTTACTATATGGTCCAAGTTATAAGAGAATGCAATTTATTGAATTCTTCTACATACATATTTACTAAACGTATGTAACAAAGAAAGCCTACAGGACTTAAATGAGAGGATATACTATTTCTTCGACTGATTTTTTAAGACACATCTTAGAACGGCGCATCACGTTTTTAAATATTTAACAAATTAAAAAAAATCTATTACATAATTTGATATTAATCTAGTTTTTTTTTAATTGTCATTAATACGGTATATTATTTAATTATGCTTCCAACAATCTGCATGCAACACAAATTATACTACAAACTGACTGACTGAACTGAATTGAGTACGTTATTGACCTAGCAAGGTTTGTATGGAGCTCAAACACTTCTACTTATGGACAATCCAAGGGTTAAACAAGTTTATTTATTTATTTAACATATAGAATCAACAACAGTAACATAAAATAAAAAACTAAAAAACATACATGCGAATACTTAAAAATTATTTATGTCACTATTTACAGTTGACTACAGCATTTATGAATAAAAGATACGATGCGGAAGACGATAAAAGTAAAAGAAACAATTATGAAAAAAAAAATAGGAAGATAATAAAATAAAACAATTCGATAATCTATAACTTAAAAATTAAGGAAAAAAGATCCTGCAGAAATTAATTAAATAAAAAACTAATTTTAGATCTGAAATTAGATAGGGAATTACTGAATAAGTCTATGGTGTGATCTTTTTTAACAAGGTCGTTATATTGTCGAGAAAGTCTGGGAACGATGGAGAAATGACCTAAATTGGTTCTGTAGCTTTTGTGACCAAATAAAGTTTGTTGTCTTCTAAAATAACGCCATCTATATGAGTGAGTAATTACTTGTGTCATTGTCGATCACGATGATGAAATTAATGGTACAGAAGATGATAAGTTACAGCGACATTTAGTTGCAAATAACATACTATAAATTCGAGCAAGCGAATTTCAATACAATGTAAAAAATCTTTAGGTTTTAATAATTTACTTTTTAATCACCATGGACATGACTTAAACTTGCATTGTTAGTATTACTATTATGTAGTAGAATTCAAAACTACTCTTTGAATAATGGCTTAACTACGAATCGTTTGCAACTAATAACTTGCACGGGTTATGTCAGAAGCGAGAACTTAGCCCAGAGCTTATTGGCAATTATACCAGCCTATCGCTCTTCAAAGAGAAGCTGGGATGAGATGAGAGCCTTTTCACACGTTCAGCGCATTACTGCGACAAACATGTGTTGATGGACTCTACTTTTACTCTATTTTCGAGTAAGCAAAACTTGAATTTACAAACCTCTTAGCTTCTCGCCCTGGCTCAGCACCAATTGTTCAGTTTACAACACGACCTTGTGAAAAAATTCTTAGTGGTCGAGTTGCTTGCCTGGAATCCCAGAATGTATCAACGAATTTTTCAGGATTCGCGTACATTTACTAATTTAAATTGGTAACACTATCGCCTGACGGTGAAGACAAACTTCTTGTTGTAGAACAGCATGTGGGAAAATATAGACCTGTGGATTTCACGGAGTTTTAGACATTTTAAGTTCACATACGTCGTGAACTGGTGTGGTGATCATGCCTCATACCTTCCTACAGGATTAGACCATTTATCCTGCATTGGGTCTTTTATAGGCTGATTATGATGAATGCGTGAAGTATTGTGGAGCTATATAATATTAAATTGTTAAAAATTATTCAGAAAACTGAACAAGTATATATTAAAAATCATAATCGATTTTATTATTCAATTGATAGAATGATCCCGAAGAATTTTTTTTTTCAATAATTAGCATGTGAGTTCACACTCATCATGGATTCAAATCCTACGATTACGGAAAGAAACATATCGCAATGGAATTATAATATGGTATTGGAGCATTCTCCAATGCTTGACTATCATAGGATGAGATTCCTTCCCGGAGAAAAATACCTTACGCCAGCTCAAGGGATATTCACGATGCTAAAAGCTACTTCCAGCTTCTTTGCAATATTAGTACAATTTTTAAATCTGTGATTATACCAAGAAAAAAAAAAACAATAAACAGGTCTCCCATCTTTTGTTCACATTTAATTTTTCCCGACATTTTTGTACGAGGCTTTGTTAACTCTCGACACGTTCTTACGCGACTTTTCCGAGTTAGGATTTTAAATTTGGTATAATATTTTTAAAAGCTTTCTCTGTTCCAAAGTAATGTTATATGAATAATACGTGATTAATCTCTTAGGTTTATCCAAAAAATGTAAACATAGATAGTATGGTATGGTAAATTGTTTGATTTTTCGGCATGAGAATAGGCAAACCAAAAAATCTTACGCTATTGATTTTTATATAATTGGGCAGGAGGTGACGTTGCAGCACATTAATTTTCATACTATTGACCGACCATAACCACGCTCAGTGGTTAGTGTGTTGATATACCGCGTTGATAGACGTAGGTTCGAACGTTTGCAAATAAGAATAGATTTTTGGGTGGAGAAATAAATTGTGCTAAAACATGGTACTAGGGCCTTTATTAAGCCAGCTTGGCTGGCTTCCATGCTTTTGTTGAGAATTTTTGTGTGTTCCGCAAACTGCACTGTAAAGCTAAGACTTTCTTGGTTTAAAGCTATAACCATCTTAGACCACATACAGCCTCATTTAACATCAGATTATATTTAAACATTAAAACCTATATAAATATAAAAAAAATGTTGACATCGTGAAATAACTACTTACTATTACCATCTTAGTATTATAGCTAAGTAAGGTCTGCGCAATATGTTCATCTCTTTTACACTCTTCTATCTCATGTAATTTCACACAATCCATCCGCACCCTTTTTCGGTATTATTTTATTTCTATATGGGTCCACTTTCACACTTAAAACTTTCCTAATCATATAAATTTCATCACTATTCATAACATGTCCAGGCCTTGCTAACTTATTACTCCTCAACTTTTTTACGATTGATGCTATTTTCAAATGTTCTAAATCTTATCCATTCTAGTTACACCACACATTCATCTTAACATTCGCATCTTTGCCACAAGTAACCTTCTCTCTTTCGTAGCTAAGCATATGGATACAGCCAATTCATCTGTACCACTTGCTATATTGCTAAGTGATGTATTTATTACAATAAACGCATGCAAAGCCACGGGCACAACTAATACTCTAAAAGGGGATAAATTGATTTCTTTACATTACCTAAACTTTATGATAGTATTTTGTTATCTTAAAAATCTTTCTTATCGACTCAAATAAAAATTATCCTTTATTTCAAGATTTATTCTTTTTAAAAGAAATACTCGTAACGCTAAGATAACTATGTATTCTGTAAATGTCAGACATAGGTCGTAGACGGTCACCTTTATATAATATGCCCTTAGCGTATAAATAACGACAAATGTAAAAGATATAAAGGGATATATTACGCTTATATAGATTACGTATAAGCATACTTGAGAAATATTCACGTGAAACTCTGCTGAAGTGTGCTTTGTTTGATTTTATTTTTATTATATTTGGAAAAGATAATGTGGACATGAATGTTTTTCTCTCGAAAATTATATTCAGTATACACGTTGTTCTGATGGAAAACATTAAATAACGAATCTGTGTTAATGTTGGCTCCGTAGTGAAGTATTTGATACGAATGGTCAGTGAACCTACGAGTATATCTGAATATAATCTTTGCATGGTAGGTATGTAATTTTCTAACGTCCAATTGACTAGACACTACCATATTAGTATAGATGTGTACAGGCAGATGACTTGGGAACCCGTTTCTTTATCTTCAAAAAATCACTACTGCTTACAAAGATATTTGAAATCAAGTGAGCTTGTAGTCAATCTAACAAAACTATATAGATGATAAAAGTAAAAAAAAATTATAAGAGAAACAAACTGACTTCGATAGATATTTGGAATAAATACATTTTTATGTCTGTAAGTCTGTACATTAAGAAAACACCTTAATCTTTTATACATAACAGTTTTTCCATCATTGTGGATATTACTCGTGTAATTCATAAAAATATCGAGTATGTACAGATTGTCTTTAAATAAATGAATTGTTGCCAGAACTCGAATCAGTTTTTGCCATAATAATACATTTTTCATCACGTATATAATGATCTCATTCGATCCGGAAACAAAAGGCTTACTGTACTTTATCTCAAGTAAATAAAGTAATATGCAGTTTAAACAAGAAGATAATTATCAAGAAACCATATTTTTCACATCGTTTCGAATGCAAGCAAGATTTGTAAATTATGATGTACATACATTTGACCGGTCATCTATACATAATATAAAATAAAGTCCCCAGCCGCGTCTGTCTGTCTGTCTGTTCGCGATAAACTCAAAAACTACTCAACGGGTTTTCATACGGTTTTCACCAGTGTATAAAGCAATTCATCTATACATAATATAAAATAAAGTCCCCAGCCGCGTCTGTCTGTCTGTCTGTTCGCGATAAACTCAAAAACTACTCAACGGGTTTTCATACGGTTTTCACCAATGTATAAAGCAATTCATGAGGAACGTTTTAGTATATAAATATGTCAGGGTTTCATATAGATTGGTTGAAATATAACGATAATTGTGGGACAAGTCGGAAAAAGTCAAACCGCCTGGGTATTTTCATAGAAAACGCTGCCTAATCCTTTTGAGATATAACAATGTATGTTGGGTAAATGTAATAAGGTTTACTTTTGTTTGTTTAGAAAGTGACATGCATTGCAAAATGTATTGACAACGTAATATAATAACAATGACATGACACATTTTTCTTTTTGTTTTTAGCCAGGTGTAAATAATGACACAACAGAGACGATGTAGATCTACAAAAAAGTCTGTGAGGACATATATCTATTTTTTTAAGGATAGCTCACTATACTCATTATATATTCTAGAAAAGGGTGACATAAAATTCTAAGGCTTTTAGACGTATACAGTATTAATAATTATAAATTTAAATAGGTTTTATGCACATTCTTATCTTCCGTGTTAGTGGTCGAATTCCTCCAAAATGGCTAGACCGATTTCTCGAAATTTTTAAGGTGTATTTGATAGGTATGACAATGGTCGTAAAGTAGATTTTATGCCTCTAGGTGATTACGGTGTCCCTATCCAGACTTCTTATTATGTGATTTTTGTTCTTATTTGCCATGAAACATATATGTGATCCCAAATTTACATCTTCTTGACCTTACCCTTCCAGTAGTAGATTTTAGCACTTTTTTAATTAACAATATCCAAATGATTCAATGATCATTCGTATTCCAAACAAAACGAAATTATTGATGTTACTTCATAATAAATGACGCTAGGTTCGTTTTAACCAAATTTCTTCCCTA
>JACEII010000035.1:3385914-3401997 GCA_014332785.1 Antheraea mylitta
TTTAACCAAATTTCTTCCCTACATACGTGAATCATCTACTTTTTTTTCTCGATTTGACTACGTTATTGACCCAGCAAGGTTTTAACAGCTTCACCGGACTACAAATTTACTAAACCAACTAGATTTATTTTGCATTTGCTGTGTATCACAATGATGATTATATATTGATTTTAAATTACAAGAAATTAATTGTTACCCGCTGCTTTGCCCGCGTGAATTAAGTGAGACTGTTGTTTGCTCTATTCGGCAGGCATTTTCTTATAGATACTCAACTCTTAATGTGTTTAACGTTAAAAAAATATCAACTTATCATTTACTAGCGAGCTTGGCTGATGTTGTCCCGCCCTGATTATAAAAAACCTATCACAAATTATATACAAAAACCTTCATCATGAATCACTTTATCTATTCGTGAAAAACTTATAATAATCCGTTCAATAGATTTATAGTTTATCACAAACAGACAAACGGACAGACAGACACGGTGGGGGCTTTGTTTTTCTAATAAGTAATGATAATAATAAAGGTCTATATACATATAATATATCGGTGACTAGACCAATGCTGTACATCATTACATAGTATAAAATAATCCCCTACCACGTCTGTTTGTCTGTTTGCGATAAACTCAAAAACTACTAAATGAATAAATAATCAGTGAATAAAGTCATTTGCAAGGAGCGTTTTGGTATATAATAAGTCAAGGTTTTACATAAATGATGGAAATGTCGGAAAAAGTCGTCGCAAAAGAAGTTTTAATCGAAAACCCTTTAGGATATAACAGAACTGATGCCCAAGATACTCATTATGTCTTTTAAAATAATTGTGACGTACAATAGGATAATTCGAAAGTTATTTATATGGAGTCAGTTTTAATGCTTATTAACTGGAATACGTAACTTACATTAATAATTTCAGGCAATTTCTAAAAATCTTCTACAATGTTGCATTTTGTTTTTTATTTGTTGTATTTATGCAGGTAGATAGGTACTAAAATACTTATTAATATGGAACTTTTTATATATTTCATTTCGTGTTGTAATTCAGTACATTTGCTAAGTTTGAGTGTATAAAATTGTTTGCCTTAATGAATGAAAGAGTTTTTGTTGTTATTGAAACTTTTGATACCCCATTTCGATATTATTTATTCTCTATATTGCTTACGTAGTATTCAGCATAGTCCGACTTTTTCTAAACTTCCCAATTATCATAATTATTAAATTTCGTTTGTATCAATGACTTTGTAAAGGAATTTGTGTAGTTCTGGCATGGCTACCAGAACCTAATGAGATCTAGGTTACTGAAGCTGTTGATCTTCTTGCTAAATAAGCTATACAGACAATATTTAGATCACTATAAAACCTATGTTCAGGATTTCTCTAAATAAGATTGATCTGCATGCATCATGGAACTCAAACTGAAATGTATATAAACAAATTACTGGCATATCATATGCTTCCATTCAGGATAACATACCGGGTATGCTATGGCTTTGTAAGATTTGTGAGTGTTGCAAGTTTGCTGAGTCTACTATATGTAGGCTAAGGATTTATCAGTAGAGGTATACTGTTCAGGCCATCTCAGAGCCAGGGACAACTCAGTATGTGAATTTGGGTTTGATGAAGGCACTCTAGAGTAAATTTCTTTCAATGGCTCTAATTTAGTGTATTGTATGATATTTTACCTAACAGTATAGTACGTTTGTCTAATTTTAATTAAGTCATATTTTCTTCTTTTGTCGATATTCTACCTAATTGTATATGTTTTACCAAAATTAAACTTTAACATAACACAATAAGTAACTATAATTATTATGTAAATGTATGTTTATTTAAGACATAATAGCTGTAAGTGTTGTTTGTCTTAGTGTATTTCTCAAATTATATAGTTCGTATCTATAAACTCCCTTATTAAAAAGGTGTAGTTGAAGTTTACAGATTCCATGTACACCATACAAATTCTTATGAAAAGAAATAGTTAAATCAAACTGAAAATGTGATGCAGATAAAGTTTACATTTTACAGTATTTTAATTGATAGAGTGGGTTAGAAGATAATGGGAAATAAAAAACTATAAACCAGTAAAATTATTACGTAGGCGAGGGCCAGAGGAGCAACCCAGGAGATACTGGAAAGACATTTTTTGCTAATATAGGTATATAGGGTAGTTTGGATTCACAATAGGATCGAGTAGGTGTCGTTATAGTCGGGATCTTGGTTTTTTAAGATTTTTCGCTTCTAGAAATAAAATTGGTACCAGTAATAACCGATTTGGCGCAGACAAAGTCGCGCGGGTCAGCTAGTAAATATATAAAATATTAAAGCTTATATTTTTCATAACGTCCAATACTCGGGAGCGTAACTATTATATACTAAAATACTATAATTTATTAAAATATGAAGTTGTTAGCACTAAATGACCAACGACAGAAAACCGACTCTTGTTAATAGTAATATGAACATAGATAAGTTTGTACCATCTTAATACAAAGTATAGCAATTTCATAGATTAAAATTATTTGATATAAAAACCCGTCACAGTGACTCCCTTTAGTAGGTCACATATTAGGTTCTGTCAGTACGAAGGCGACACTTTCAGAGATGGCAAATGTTTTTCAGTCGAATTGTTTTTAAGAATAGGTACCATAATCCTTTGTCCTTGTTACTGTACAAAAATGTGACGTTTATATTAAATTAATTAAAATTCTGTTAACAGTAAAAACAATATCTAACTTGTATGTTCTTGTATTTTATGTTATTTACATCATAGGAGGCAAACGAACAGACGGGTCACTTGATGTTAAGTGATCACCGCCGTCCATAGACACTTGCAACCCCAGTGGAGCCGCAAGTGCATTGCCAGCCTGTGTTTGGGGGAAGGGGAGGGGAGGAGGAGGGGAGAAGGAGGGGAGGAGGAGGGGAGGAGGAGGAGGGAGGGGCGAGGAGATGGGAGGTGATCCTTCAGTGCTCTCACTGACCGAACGAAACGCAACAATGCAAGCACTGTTACTTAACGTCGGTTTTCTGATTTTCGAGCCGAGTCATTCATACTAAACCTGTAATAGCTTCAGCGTGACTCTACCACCAACAAAAATAACTTGTATCGTATAATTTGACAATTGATGGGTGACGTTGGTACGGATGAAATTATTTCATCTGAAAGACACAATATGACTAGATTTTAAAATAATTTTTGATGTCGCATATACTTAAATTAATTCAATCGGTAATAGGGGGGAACATATCAGTACAAACTCCCCGACAGATTTTCTCCCGGGGCCTAATCAAGCGTTACAAAGTTTTAACAGAGTTACCGAACTGCAAACTGCTGCACTCTCCGAGGATGTTTTTAGTAACTTGTTGATTATTTAATTTAGTAACTTTGTATTGCTTTAATATTATAATAATACTACTTTTAGACACAATATTTGGAAAAAAACTTATACCATTGATATTCATAATATTAAAGAAGAGAACAAATATTTACCATAGAATCTGTATAGAAATTCAAACATTTCAATTATATTATTCTAGTTACAATAAACGGCAAACAAAGTACTATAAACGCAAAATTAACATAGATTTTCTCATAACCTTGTTTAATAAAAGTACCTATATATTCAGTTCTTCTATACTAATATTATAAAGAGATAAAGTTTGTGACGTTGTGATGTTGTAGGGGGTAATCTCAGGAACTACCGATCCGATTTGAACAATTCTTTCAGTGTTATGTAGTTCATTCTTCGAGAATAGTTATATATATATATATATCATCACACTAAGATATATAGGAGCGGAGCACAGATGAAAATGTTTCAAAATCGGGATGATATTTCCTTTTGAGAACTGCGTGTTAGTGTTAGTGTTAGTGTATCTATTCCACGCGAACGAAGTCGCTGGCAGAGGCTAGTTAGTAAATATATAGAATGTTTATTTTATTCCGAACGCTTTTGAGACTCGTTTTAATGCTAAGTCTAACATAACAGACTTAAGTTCGTTAAAGTTGGGTATACTGCGCAGTACGATGCCGATCGGAGACGACTGGACAAACAATGGACGTTTAACGAACCCCAATTAGCTGTTCAACTATATTGCTTACTACAAGTTTCTATACAATACAAAGATAAAACAATTGTGTTGATGCAGGTAATAATTGCGATGAAAAAGGTTTGATAATTCGGCGGGATGCTTTCCTGGTGATCGCTAAGAACGCACAACGGTTAGAAGGATATGGGAAATAAATAGGACTCGCCTTTTGGCTGTGGTCACGGTCGTAGGAGGCCTCCTCTTCATTCAGTGTCACTTCGATTCGGACCTTTCACTTTTAATCTCCAATTATATTTATTAACGTTTATAGTACAATTTATTTTTAATATTCGACCACAGAGATATGCACCGCGGTCATTATGTATTCGGACTGATTTAAGCACCGGTGAGGGTGTTCACGGAGGAAAAATGGCACTTGATGGATTAAAAAAAAACGGATAATACCGTTGTGCATTGCAATTTCTCTTAACAATTTTAGCTTCCTTCTTAACGACTCACTCCAGCATCGCATGGGTGCAGTGTATATAGGTTGAAAGCAGTTAAATGGAAGTTATGGTAATCAATATAAACTTGTTATATCAGTAGCTATCGAATTGTATTTTTTTTTTTCGGTTTTTGTTGATATTGAAATTATTTTGTAAAAGTGTTTTACAATCATTTCATATTAATATTTTTTTACTAGCTTCTTCTCTCGACTTCGTCCGCGTACAATAGTTACTTTGGGCTACCGTTAACACGCAGCGGATGCTCTCAAAACGAGGAAATTTTTTTTTAATATTCTTCATCATTGCTCCGCTTCTATTAGTCTTAATGTATTGATATATAACCTATAGTCTTCCTCGATAAATAAGCTATGTAACACAGAAATAGTTTAACCAACCAGACCAGTAGTTCGGGAGCGCGTTTAACCAAACACATAAGCCACTTATAAAGCTTTATAATATTAGTATATATTTATTATAATGCTTCAACTACGAACGTGTACAAATAAATAAAAACATTCATTTTCGATTTATTATATAATTATGGGTATTACTACCGAATCCGGCGGATGTTGTTCGGCCTTGATAAGAAAAAAATCTAAAATTTAACCTCAGCGCCACCTACCTCGTCCAATTGTGAATATAAACTATTCTTGATATCACCTAAACACAACGAATGTTTTATTTAATTTAATATATTTGTAACACATATCATTCATTAATTTTCTTTCTTACTTCCAAGAACGAAAGGTGCTTAATCATTATAATAAAGTGCGATTACTATTAAGAGACTCAATAAGTTTTGGATTAAACTGTCACTTTATTAATTGTAAGTTTAACTAGAGAGACTTAAATTTCGTTATCCGGGCTTAACTACACAGGAGCTTTACACAAAGCCAACCACGGCTGGCTAAACAAACAATTGACAACTAACAAACCCCAATTAACTCTTGGGTATATGTACGGATGATTGCTTCATGCAGTACAAGGTTATGGTAATTGGATGAGATGGTATAATCAGAAGGCTTGTGTTTATGCAAACAAGATTATATTAGGTCTAATTATAGAATCATGAATTCATTTGCTTATTTTCTTGCAAGATTATTGGTAACTTGAAGTGAAATTTTATCATGTACTTCCTTTTGAGCGAATCCAATGCAGAGCGGCTCCAATAGTAGGCGACCAGTCGCACTCCTTAAAGTTCATCAACTCTTTAGAATTGGTAGAGGAATGTTGGGTCACTTTGCAGCTTTTACAAAATCTACCCATCAGTATTCTTAACAGCTGTTCCGAATGATACTTGTTGTTGAGTTCCACTATCGAACGACTCGCCATGAATTGAAATTCCATTCATATCATTTTGGTCTTTGAAGTTCGTCTACTGTGCGTGTATTGCCAGTGTTTTTTCCACGTACGACGATTCCTTGGAATGAACTCCCAGCGGCGAAATTTCCAGACTATTATAACTTACAAATCTTCACGAAACGAGCTTAATACTTTCTCAAAGGCCGGCAACGCATCTGTCATGGCCTTCGTGTCCCAGTCATCTATAGGTGGCAGTCATTATATATCACCAGGTGACCCGTCTGTTCATTTGTCTCCAACCGCATAAAAATGCATATTGATCAGTAAATAATTTTTTTATAGCATATGATGAAATTATTTACAGACAAAATTGAGTCAGATAACTACGATATCTAGTAAAGAGATCAATTACTATGTAATGAAGACAAAGATTGACTTTTTCATACTATAAAATGATAGGCACAATTACCCAGAACTTATCTTTAAGAGTTACATTAAATACAATAAATGAAATTAAAATCATAAATATTTTTAAAATTATATATATTTTCATTTTGTAGATTGTAATGTGTGAACACAAGCTCAACGATCTCAAATGACGATAAGACCCAAGATGGTAGAAGAGAAGTAGATTATATATACAGATATCAGATTCCAAAATAACTACCTACAATATGCGAACACACTACAAAATAACAACACTAACTTTAAATACGGGAACAATCCAAGTATTATTACAAATTGAATGTACTTAGTATAAGGGTCGTATAGTCTTCAAATACTACGATATAAGTTGCGAACGCTTTTAAAATTAGAGCAGACCATGTTAAATCGTCGTAAAATTAAGAAAGATCTAGAATTATTACGCGAATGACAATTCAATTTCCCTTAGACGTGCTGCCTCTTGATTGACTAAAATGGCAAAAGGCAAACGTTTTATGGAGATTGGTTTGTCATTATTCATTCTCATGATAATTCTATATTTTTATTTCACGGTTTATGCTTTCTTTTTGCGATTACAAACATTCTTATTTGTCACTTAATAATATCAGATTGATATCACGATAAGGTCTAATATTATTTGCAGTAGTTTCTCCTCTGGCTTCAGTCGCATTAATGTAAATCTAACCTATTCGTCCGGAAATAAACTTGGATAAAAAGTACCTTATATGCTTTATTGTATCGGCAATAACGTTTATTTAAAATTACATGCTGATAGGTTGAGCAGTGAAGACGTGGCAGCATTACAGACAAACTCACAATCGTATTTAAAATAAGGGCTATTTTAATTTTACCTTTATTGATATAGGAATTATTACAAAGCTTACTTAAATACATGTCAATATTATCTAACTCCTTCACGCGTATGTATATAGAACAAACACAAACAGTTGTTCCGAGGTAATCAAATATCATGCGCTTCATAGAGCCGGCTGGTGGTGTATAAATATTTGGTTTGTTACACCAATTCGAACTTTAATTGGCTCGATAGTTTTGTTTCCATTACAGTCGGTTTGTGTAGTTGAGGTAATAACTATTTATTACTATTCCCCGTACGCTTCGCTGGTTGTAATTAAACTTTTGTAGTAATTGATAAAAAGAATTCCATGCATAATATATATTCTAGTTCTTTATTATTTTATTACAATTCGTCGTATTGTGAAAGCAAATTTAGTGAATAATTATACAAACAAACATTAATATGTATGTCGATTTGTTTGTGCAGTCAGTGGCGGAGTGGGGTATCGAGATCGCGGTCGCCGCGGAGCCGTACTACGTTCCCTCCCAGCCGCAGTGGGCTGGGGATCAGAATGGCTCCGTGGCGATTATGGTCGGACGAGGTTCGCCCCTGGCGGTGAGAGAGAGAGGTGCCGGGTTCGTGGCAGCCGTCTGGGGAAAGTACGCCATTGTGGGGGTGTACTTCTCCCCTAACAAGCCCCTGTGGGAGTTTGAGGTGTTCCTCGGCTCCCTGCAGGGAGCTGTCAGGCGGCTGTCGCCGCTCCCCGTGGTCCTCGTGGGCGATCTCAACGCTAAATCGAGGACCTGGGGAGCGGCAGCCACGGACCCGAGGGGCATGGCCGTTGAGGAGTGGGCAGCCGAAGTAGGGCTGTCCCTCCTCAACCAAAGAGACGTCCATACGTGCGTGCGACAGAACGGGGGGTCTGTGGTAGATCTTTCGTTTGCCACCCCGTCTGTCGCACGTCGTGTCCGGGGGTGGAGAGTGCTTGAGGAGGTGGAGACTCTATCGGACCACCGATATATTAGGTTCGAGGTCTCCATCTCCCAAGCCGGATTTGGCTCTCGCCCCCGGAGGGGCGTGAGGTTCCCCTGCTGGGCGGTGAGCCGCCTCAACCGTGAACTAGCGGAAGAGGCCGCCATCGTCCAGGCGTGGGCCATGCCTCCCCCGCAGGAGGATGTCGACGCGTCTGCAGCCCGCCTCCGTGGTGTCCTCACGGAGGTCTGCGACGCATCGATGCCACGGAACGTACATCGCCCAAACAAACGGGCGGTGTACTGGTGGTCGCCGGAGCTCGCCGATCTTCGGGCGGCCTGTTCCGCGGCCAGGCGGCTGTTCAGGCGCAGCCGCCGACGGCGGCACCGGGACCCTGAGGAGGAAGCCCGGCTGTATGGCAGCTACAGGGAGTGCAGGAAGATCCTGCAGGCTGCCATCAGCCGGGCGAAGGAAGCGGCATGGGAGGAGCTGCTACAAACGGTGGAGGGAGATCCTTGGGGGCGCCCGTATCGGATCGTATGCAAGAAGTTGCGATCCTGGGCGCCCCCGGTGACGGAGACCCTCCAGCCGGAGGTGGCGGCGAGGGTCGTGGGAGAATTGTTCCCTGACCCTCCGCCGCTACCGGCTCCTCCCATGCCTCCGCCTCGGGCGCAAGTTGAGGAGGTACCTGACAGTTCTCCCCCAATTACGGAGGAGGAGGTAGAGAGAGCTGTCGAGCGCCTCCTCAACCGGAGGAGAGCGCCCGGCCCTGTTGGGGTCCCGGGTCGGGTGCTTGGCCTTGCATTGGGCCATCTTGGAGAGTGGCTTCGGGAGCTGTTCGACCAGTGTTTAGTGGTCGGGCAGTTCCCGAAGCTTTGGAAGCTTGGGCGGCTCTGCCTGTTAGCAAAGGAGGGCCGCCCTCTGGACTGCGCGTCCGGGTATCGGCCCCTTGTCCTGCTGGACGACGTCGGGAAGGTGCTGGAGAGGGTCGTCTCTTCCCGAATCGTCCAGCACCTGGAGGGAGTGGGGCCGAATATATCGGACGCGCAGTTTGGCTTCCGGGCTGGGCGTTCCACAGTGGACGCCCTGTGCCTTCTAAAGTCTCTGTCGACGGGGGCGACCTCCCAAGGGGAGAGGATTTTGGCGGTGTCCTTAGACATCGCCAATGCCTTCAACAGCCTGCCGCACGGTGTCATACGGGAGGCTCTCCGATATTTCGGAGTGCCCCCGCACCTGTGGCGGCTGTTGGAGGCATACCTGGAGGACAGGCAGGTCGCCTACGTTGACGGCGACGGACGGATGGTTCGGCGGGCCACAAGGCGGGGGGTTCCACAGGGGTCGGTTCTGGGGCCGCTCCTGTGGAACATGGGCTACGACTGGGTGCTCCGCGGCGTGCTCCCATATGGAGCGCGCCTAATTTGTTACGCGGATGACACCCTTATCGTAGCCCGGGGGGGGGGGGAATGGAAGGAGGTAGAGCGCCTGGCCACGATGGCCACAACCCTCGTGGTCAGGCGCATAAAGAGGTTGGGCCTCAGGGTGGCCCTCGAGAAGACCGAGGCCATACTTTTTCATGGGCCTCGGCGGGGACCACCACCTGGGGCCCACATAATGGTGGAGGGCGCCCGGATCAGGGTGGGGGCACAAATGAAGTACTTGGGCCTCACCTTGGACGGGCGCTGGCGGTTCGAGCCCCACTTTGAGGGACACGGGCCGCGGATCGCGGGGGCAGCGTCGGCACTCGGCCGGTTGCTCCCCAATATTGGGGGGCCGGGTGCCGGGTGCCGACGACTCTTTATGAGAGTTGTGCGGGCGATGGCCGCCTACGGGGCACCGGTCTGGGCGGACGCCCTCGGTGCCGCCAACGTGCGCGCGCTGCGCAGTGCGCAGCGCACGGTGACACTGAGGGCGATCCGGGCGTACCGGACGGTGTCCTCGGCGGCAGCATTTGCGCTCGCCGGCTCCCTTCCCTGGGAACTGGAGGCAAGAGTTCTCGCCGCCGTGTACGAATTCACGGTGGCGAGGAAACGTAATGGTCAGCCTCCGACTCCCAGGGAGATAGAGTATAAGAGACGGGAGTTGCGGGAGGGAGCGGTAGAGCGGTGGATGCAGGACCTGGCGGACGCGCGCTACGGAACGTACACCGTCAACGCCGTCCGCCCGGTCCTGCGAGAGTGGCTTGGGAGGGAGTGGGGCTCCCTGACGTTCAGGATGGTGCAGGTACTCACCGGACACGGCTGTTTCGGATGGTACCTGCACTGGATCGCTCGTAGGGAGCCGACCACCGCCTGCCATGAGTGCGGCGCTGAGGAGGATACCGCGCAGCACACTCTCTCTGAGTGTGTTGCGTGGGAGGTGGAGCGCCGCACTCTGGCGGCGGTGGTGGGGGAGGATTTGTCGCTGCCGAGCGTGGTTTCGTCCATGCTCGGCAGCGAGCAGGCGTGGCGAGCAGTGGCCTCCTTTTGCGAGGAAGTCATCTCGCAAAAGGAGGCGGCGAAGAGGGCCCGCGAGGCGGACCCCCTCAGCGGCCGTCTTCGCCAACGGACGATCGGCAGGAGGAGGCGGCATTTTGCCCAACTCCTTCTGCCACCGTAGCCGGACCTGAGGGAATGTAGTCGGGGGGCTCATCCCCTCATTGCACAGGTCCGGCGGACGAGGGGAGGCAGCTGGTATGTACCCAGCTGCCTCTCTATAGGTAGGAGCTCGGCGGCCACCTTCCGCCGGGCGGACCGTTGGGGCGGCTATCTAAGGGGATAGCTTAGCACGATCCCTTGCCGCCCCAACACTACGGTCTGTTGGTACACCGTTGGGTTTTAGTCCGTGCAAGTCGGACATAACCCATCCTCTCCCCCGGGAGGGTGGGTATCCACGAGGGATTTCCCCACGTAAAAAAAAAAAAAAAAGAATAACTTTAAGATGCAAAATCTAAAAGTGTGATGTTAAACAGATGACTTGCTTTTTGTGATGAATTCAGGAAGCTACTTAACACCAACTGAGTATCATTAACAAAATCGTCTACTTTAAACGGTTGATACAGTAATACATTGCTGAATATAGTTATGTATTATATTCAGAGATACGAACAGTTCGATGCTACACGCGAGAATGATCCCTACTATTTTTTTTAACTGAATAAGCACTGTTAGCCTGATAAGTCTTCGCAGCTTCATCGGGCTTTTAGGGCGAGTGCTTAGAGTATTCAGCAGAATGGCACCAAGCTAAAGGGTGACAGAATGACTGATTGGGATATTACCTTGAATACAACGCGAATTAAACTAAACTAATCATGTGACATAGGCTAACCACACACGTCTACTTAAATGAGACAGTGAAGACGTTATTGTTTTTAGAGTCTCTCAATTTTGGCAACAGAATGACTGATTGGGATATTACCTTGAATACAACGCGAATTAAACTAAACTAACCATGTGACATAAGCTAACCACACACGTCTACTGAAATGAGACAGTGAAGACGTTATTGTTTTTAGAGTCTCTCAATTTTGGCAACAGAATAACTGATTGGGATATTACCTTGAATACAACGCGAATTAAACTAAACTAACCATGTGACATAAGCTAACCACACACGTCTACTGAGATGAGACAGTGAAGACGTTATTGTTTTTAGAGTCTCACAATTTTGGCCAAGGTTAAGTAACCAATACAGCGGTAAAATGTACCTTATAAAACCTGTGTACATACCGTGTGAGCTTGCACGTGTATTGAGTGCGGTTGTTGAATGCAGCGTAACTGTATCGAGCTAGCAGCATGTTCAAGGGCTTCCCTTTCAGGGATCATTCCCAGACTTGCCAATGATGCCGAGGGAAGCCGCTGAGGATGTACGGGTGCGAAGTTGACCACCTGTAGAGAAAGCCAAGCATCGCAATTTTTTCGACGTCTATCTAGTCAATCAAGATAATAAATCTATCATTCGCTCTTAATATGGAATGGAAATGGGCAGAATATGCGGCTCGTCACTTTCTAGTTCAGTTGTAAATCCCTATGCAAAATGTTGATCCATTGCTCTGCAAAAGACAAACCAGCATACATATTGTCATATTTGTAATTATAGTAAAGTTGTTAGGTAGTAAATTTTTTTTTTTTTTAAGTGTATTCTAAAGTGTATTGTAAAATGTTATATATTATACCTTACCTTCTATAATATACGCAATACACATAGTTTAGACAACCAATTCATAGAGTTATTAAAAAAATGACATGATATACGAGAATGTACAAAAATATATATACAAAAAATATAACATGTCAAGATTTAAAATTGATTATTGCAAAATAGCCAATGGTTAATATATTTTAGGAGGAAATAAAATAAATAAAATTAATATAGTGTTTTATATAAAATGATTTTTTATATACAATATGATCCTTTATACCCAAAAAAGAATTTATGACACTGAAAATTAGATTTTAGAGGAAAACATTTTGTAAAACGCGTTGCCCTATTGAACATACCTTTCTGACTTGTTTACATTTTTAGTCTAGTCTCAGTCAAATATATCTTATTTACATATTCCAAAGCACTTGAGCCTACAAATGTACAGTACAGTTAACGAGAGAATTAATGGAGGCTCTTGCTTCCTTCATGAATAAATATATGCTAACCTACATTTGCCTAAGTCGATTGATCCGTATGCATAATTATGACTACCTTACGACTTGATAGGTAATACATTAAATAATTCTACATAATACCTTTGTTCCTACCTAACCTACCTAGGAGTAGAATATGCTTGCAGAGCGGCAATACCACATCTTCATATATGAAAATTTTGAAACCTTTCATATATTGTTTTATTAATATAATTTATTTTAAACATAATTATACTATACTTATATATAAAATTTTGTAATCATACGATGATGTGGTATTACCGCTCGGCCAGCGTATTCTACTCATATGAGTTCGTTGGGGCTTTCTCATTTCATATGCTGTCATTACTAATTATATTATCTTTTGATCAGGTGCTGTGCAATAATTTCATCGTGTTTGTACACAAAAGTAATTATACTATAATTATGAACGAAAACAAAAAAGGTTTTATACTATTACAATTACTATTTAAATTATAATTAATATTTCAAAGAAGTCAACAAAGGTCTACGGTAAATATGAACAGATTAAAATGTCAAACACAGATAGCAGCCAACAATTAAAACAAATTAAATTTGAAGAATGAAATATTTATTTTTTTCCAGTTTTTATAATTGTAAAGAGAGCAACTGCTCTAAGAGGCTTTTAATTTTGGAAATTTTCCCAGTTATTAAAAAGTCTAACTTGACTTGGTTTTTAATCTTCTACACAGAGGTACATATATAGTTAATCTGTCAGGGCTATAGACAAAATAATCTACAATGTAAGAGTATTGTCTTAGAGTTTGATTACATTACCTTTCTCTATTGCGTTAAATAAAAATAATTTCATTAAATATATGTAATTATTACAACTAATACCGTTAATAGAATGTATCTATTCATCAGAGACATGATGAAAAAACAATTTAAAAAGAAATATTCCTGCATCCAAAATAGGTTTTAGTGATACTTAGTGAGTCTTTGGGGGATAAGTTTATATAGATGTTACCCGATTAGGCCTCCCACGGCAGCGGCTCTAGCCTAGGTTCGATCCCTCGGTAGGGAGCCCTTAAGTGCGTTGCTTGCGCGATACGGTGACACATAAATATACATCACTGCTACAACACTACACGATCACCCCCACACACGTGCACGCCTACACGCTTACACATGAAAGTGGAAGGGTTTACTTTTTTCCCTTATTGAACTGAAAAACTCTCAATTTTCCGATAATAAATATATGGAGGATTTGTTGAGGCGTGTATGCTTGGTACGCATATACGTTTCAACAACTCATACACATATGAATAGTTAGCTAGGTTAGCTGAGATAGGTCACGATTTTGCATGCAACAGGCAAACAGCCAAGCCGAGGTGTGCCGTGCACCCTTGAGCTGGTTGCCATAATAAAATCGGCTGAGTGCCTTAAGCGCTCGCCTTAGTAGTTCGGTGAAGCTGTTAAGACCTTGCTGGGTCAAAAGCGTAGACATTTCGAAAAAAAAAATTTATAGATGTTGGCAACTGTACTTATTAAATGCGTCACTGTTTTTGGTTTACAATTACGAAAAATAATAAACACCGCCCCCGTTTCCTATAAAATTATTCCTATTTCAAGAACCTTGCGAATGTTATTGTTGTATAGGATGTTTTCACAATGCAGCATTCTTAATGGAAACAAAAGAAATTTATGACGAACTGTCGACAGAGTTCTTTTTGCTATAACAGTAACATTTTCTCCGGAACTTACCATATTAAACTATTAATAATTGTTATGAGATTAATTCTAGATAGTAATAATGTTTTCATAAAAATCTATACTAATACTATACAGAGTAAAAATTTGTGAGTTTGTGACGTTGTAGGGGGTAATCTCAGGAAATACTAATCCTATTTTGAAAATTTTTGTATCAGTAGAAAGCCACTTTATTTGTTAGTATCATAGGCTATATATTAATCCAAAAAATGAATATACTTTTTTGTGGTAGTCGGATATACAAAGTAACTTGGAGAGAAAACGGTCGAGCGAAAAAGTTTCTTACGAACGCTGTCTCAACGATGTGAGATATATGATTGAATTCTAAAGAAAAGTTGTAGATTTTAAAAATGCCTACAATAAAGCATATATCTAACTCTTATATTTAAGTTGCAAAAAATAGTTCTTTATAAACGTATACCGTCCAACGAAGTGGGCATGGGTCAGCTAGTAAATATATATATTTGGAGATATTGAATCATCAAAATACATAAATCAAAGTTAATAAGCCCCTGTGACTGTGTTTATTATCGATGGTGCGAGAGATTTATTATCAGCTGAAATCCAAAGCCCAATGTCTATCCCAAACAAGCCTATCAATACATTACTCGTCTGACGTGGAGCCTGTGATAGCAGATGAATTTATGACTTGATAACGGAAGCCATTCTGTTAATGGATTGCTTCGCTTACGAGGTCGATCACGAACGTAAAGAATTGCAATATACTTTCTTAGATAGATTGGTTAATTTTTTTAACTGTCGTATGGTAAAATGATAAAGTTATTTGATGCAAAACTCATTTATTTGAGTTACAATTACTTTAATTTTTTTATTGTCTTTAGCGATCTTCAAATACGAATTTACAATGCGACCATAACTTACTTTGTTGCTTTAAAATGCTTCAGTCAAAATTTAGTTTGAGAAACGAATATATCATGTTCTACTAGTATAGTATTTTCTTGGCACAAAAACCTTCACTCCTTATAGCAATGCATACAATAGCGATTTGAAATATACAAAATATAATTTCAACTTTTTCAGTAAACCGCTTATTCATTTTTTGGCGGATCTTGGAATGTTATGTAGTGTATTTTATATTTTACTAGCAGTGGCCGCGAACTCTGTCCCCTCTTAAGTATATTAAAATACGCGTTTTTCTTGCAAAAGTATTCTCCTGACAATAACAAACACAACAAAAAAAGAATTAGCGAAATCGGTTCAGCTGTTATCGAGATTTGCGCTTAGCAACACACTCAGCGATTCATTTTTATACTATTGATTCATAATTTTGTGTTTTTACTTATATATTTTGTAATATTGGTGGCGTTTTACGTAATATAGTTTTGGTTATTGTGCACAAGTGAAATTAATTAGAAATAATACCACGGAACATGGATTCTAACGTGTCACAAAACTCTATGGAATATAACAAGCGAGCCACCATTTAGTTAGAACATTGTAATGATCGTGAGAAACTTGTAACATCATTACCTTCTTGACAATGGCAGTAATAATCTCTTAGAAAGTTGGTTGTCAAAAATAAAACTAAAAAAAGTTGGTTATTGGGATTATTCCACCATTTAATTAGAACATTATAATGATCGTAAGAAACTTGTAACATCATTACCTACTTGACAATGGCAGTAATAATCTCTTAGAAGGTTGGTTGTCAAAAATAAAACTAAAAAAAG
>JACEII010000035.1:3402007-3435113 GCA_014332785.1 Antheraea mylitta
TAATAATCTCTTAGAAGGTTGGTTGTCAAAAATAAAACTAAAAAAAGTCGCTTATTGGGATTAATCCAATTTTTATCAAATGGAATTGAAACAAATTATACAAAATATTAATACCACTTCGCATTACGTATTAAGACAATATTTTATTCCCAAGTAAAAACTACATTACGGAATAGAGGCTTACATAAAAAATAAAAGCCGAGGCAATAAAAAATATTCATCCTCAAATAAGCCCCTAAAATCTGTCACACGATAAACTAATCAGACGGTCTTCTTGACGTAAAGAGACGTGTCACTTCGAATCCATAAGCCATCTCTCTCTCTCGTCAGGGTCGTGAAAACATTTTTATTTGAATATCGTTGGATATTCAAGAGGTGATACTCCGAAGTAAATAATAAAAGTGGTCGGAGTGTCGCCTCTCAAATGTTTTCGTCCGACTTCAGAATATAAATTGACCTAATTTAAAGGTATATTCCATATGTTACGACTTTGTGGGTGAATGTGGAAACTTCAACGGTATTGTATGATCATGTTGCGGGGAATAAAGCTCGTTGTTATTTCATGTTAGTAGTAAATGTAATAAGGAATACATTTTTGCAATGAATATTAAGCATAAATCAGTTTTATATTCGAGATGTAAAGCAAAGTTAATCCATTTATTTGCGTACAAACGAACACATATTCGCATTCGCATCTTCTTATTTTTTAAACTTTAAGTTCTAGTACCTGGAGGATAGAGTCTAGCCCGGTTTTTTAATAAACACCTATAAATTAAATAGACTGTTAGTTTTGCCTCACAATTTTTTTTACCAAAAAAAAAATAAATAAAAAAAAAACATATTTTGCTGTCACTCGGATTCGAACTGTGGTTAGACGGATTTTCAAAGTAACCGATTTCCATCTGAGTTATTTTTGTTTTGACAGCGAAATTTATCTTTATATTCTATGTATTTTTTTTCATTGCCTGAAAACTCAGTTAAAAGTTTTCTCTGAAAAAATCTAGCTAGATTTATGTATCGTCCCTGAAAACACCTATATACTAAGTTTTATGAAAATCGCTGACGCCGTTTCCGAGATCCTGAACATATAACGATATAAAAATATACAAGAATTGCTCGTTTAAATGTATTATATTATTAGATAGATCTAATATTAGCTGAGCCGACCACGCGTTGCTGTAGTTCAGTTATTACATGTTAAATTAAAATTGTGTTAAACTATTTTCGAAATGAAAATGTGGTACTATCTATGAGTTGATCCTACAGTTTTCTGTCAACGAATTAATTTAAGCGCCATCTGTTCGAGACTGATGAAACTTACAATTAATAACAATAATCAACATTGACAATCATTTAATTCGTAATTAAAAAGTATTGAGGCCATTAATCGAAATATAAATTAACCTATTTCTCAAATTGGACCAAATAATACATAAGTGCCAACGTTCATAATGATCGGTTGAGTACTTTCTGGATTTTTATATTTGGAATCAAGGAAAAAAGATGCATTCAACAGTATGTTTTGTCTATTTATTATGAGCATTAGTGATATGCCCAGTATCATCGTTTGGAAAAGTAATGGATGCACAATACAATCAAATGGTGAATCCAAGACAAAGATGTTTTTAATACTACCATTAGCTTTTGAAAATATTTTTTTTTGTTGCTACATGAGGTTGAATTACAACATTGTAACCGCGGAGGTATAAGTTATGGATTACTTTTATGAACAAAATTCTTATTTTGATTATACAAAGTATTATTTAATTTTTCTTATTAAATCATCATTTGAAGTGAGTTCACCATAAATAAATTATAAACATTACAATAATGGTTATATGTTATAATATCATCGTTGAATGTAGGATGAGAAATGGCAATTGGAACGTAAGAGTAAAGAATACATATAGTCGACGATAGCAACCTCCTTCGCAACCATTTTTGAAGTCGTTATCGACGTGAGGGCTGTCAAAATGTCTTTTTTATTTACATGTGTGTATATGTTGTGTAAAATTAAAGCAGTAGTGAGAGTAGTGCATATTTTAATTAATTTTAGTTACTTCTAATGCATTTTATATAAAATAAACAGCTTTCTGCACTTCTCTGCCATATAAACTTTAACTATGCCAAATTTCAAGTTTACGCGTAAACGGGAAATCGGTTAAGAAGGGGTACAAAGATTTTGCTTCACGTATTAATATATAGATATTAAAGTCTTTAAATTTAATATGACCCACTACATTTTTGAAGTCGAAACTTCTTAAGGCGCGTTGAGCGGTATTTTTAACAGGAGCTAAATCTATAATGTCACGTCATAACATACTAATAAGTATTGCGCTTACTATATTGTATATTTATTGAGTATTGATTTGTATATATCTATATACATTTACATACATACATATTTTGTATTGACATTGTGCCGGCTATCATATGTTTGAGTAAATAATAATAAACTATATAAAAATGTATATAATTGAATTGAAAACTTTATTAAGCGCGTTGAGTGTATAGTAGTACAACATTTACAGTAGTCTTCTATTTGCACCAAGAAAATCAATGTTTCATTAAAATCGTATCACTTACAATTGTCTCTGCTGACAATAATCTATGGTATGTACGTGGGAAGAAAGATTTATACGTTTTAACAGAATTAACGCAGCAATTGTCGCTGCAGCACTGCTGATGAAATTAAAAGGAAAGCCCTATTATTTAGGTACATGATTTGATTCTTAATCATTCGTATATCTTGTTTTCATTTACTAATATTGTGTCAATATGAGCAGTGTCACCAGTTTGTCTACATAATTACTCTTTTAGAAATGGAAAATTTTAGCAATTTTACGGTGGGGCATGGCCTAAAAAAAGTTGGGAAACACTGGTGTAAACTATACTGACTGTAAACGTCTACAAAATAGGGAAAAGAACTTCGTTCCGATCGGGGTTCATAACCCCTCAAGCTTTTTTACACTACTGCCAATACATGTAGGTTAGTTTTTATCTTAATTAAACCAGGCAGATGATGCTACGAATGGATTGTGGGTTAATTTTAAAAGATCTCGCACATACCATCTCTGTATATGTCTGAGTGAGTCCCTTGATAGTTTAGATTCACTATTGGAAACCATAGCTGTGGCTGCAATTGTGTTTTAGGTTTGTTATAAGTTTTCGCGTTTTAAAATACACTTGAAACTGGTGAAAACCTATTTGGTGCAAACGAAGTTGCACAAGTCAGCTAGTCTAATGATAAAACAAAACTTAAAAATAAATCTTGATAAATGTTTACTTATATTTAAACTCTATTGGTTCGTATTAGATCATCCGATAAAATTTCCATAGTTACGTGTCGTGACACGCGGTTACAATGTTAATTATGTCGCGACCATTAACCCAATAAAAAGCCGATGAAAGCTTTAATCTGACATATATCCCATCACTTTGTGTTTAAAATATTTTAATAATACATTCGATATTTTTATGGAAATATGGTCTCTCTTGGTAATTAAAAATAAGCATTTTTATCTTAATAGAAGTGGTTCTACTTTGATTTAATTATTTTTTGAAATCAAAGTATGACAAAGTGACTGCACTGTATGTAATATTAAATACAGTGTCACCTACAAACATGACTTCCGAGAGATCTACAATCCATTACATACTCACGTTACTGTCGTGTCGACCTACAAGAATCTAGGCAGATGGGATATACACTGGTTTGGTCACAAAATAGCACAAATTATATGGAGAGGGTTTAGCTACCAGTTTTATGGTGGCCACGACTGAATTGTTTTTTTTTATATTATAGGAGGCAAAGGAACAGTTGGGTCACCTAATGTTAAGTGATCACCACCGTCCATAGACACTAGCAAAGCAGGGGAGTCGCAAATGCGTTGCCAGCCTGTGTTAGGGTGGGGGGAGAGGTAGGGAAGGAGGAAGAGAAAAGGAAGGGTAGGTGGGTCTACAGCGCTCTCACTGACCGAACAAAACGCAACAATGCAAGCACTATAACTTCACGTCGGTTATCTAGACGTTCTTAAGCAACTACGATCGCTCGATGTCCGGAAGTCTAGTGGTCCGGATGGTATCCCAGCGGTTGTTTTGAAAACATGTGCAGCTGAGTTAGCTCCAATACTAACGCGCTTGTACCGCCTGTTTTACATCTCTGGTGTCGTGCCTCGGGTTTGGAGGGAGGCCAATGTGCAACTGATACCGAAGAAGGGGGACCGGTCAGATCCTAATAACTATCGTCCAATTGCCGTAACTTCAGTGTTGTGCAAGATCAACACCCAGCTTGTCCGCTACCTGGAGGATCACTCATTGATTAATGATCGACAATATGGCTTTCGCCAAAACCGATCAACGGGTGATCTTCTGGCCTACATGCTGCACCACTGGGGGGAGGCAATTGACAAACACGGCGAGGCCTTGGTAATCAGTCTCGACATTGCCAAAGCCTTTGATAGGGTCTGGCACCGTGGTCTTCTCTCCAAGCTTCCAGCGTATGGACTCACCGACAATTTATGCAAGTGGATCTCTAGCTTTCTGCGTGAGCGCAGAATTTGTGTTCATGTTGAAGGATGTGATTCGCAGCTCATGTCTGTAAACGCTGGAGTTCCTCAAGGCTCTGTACTTTCACCTACTCTGTTTCTTCTGCATATCAATGATATGTTGCCTTTGGGTCATATTCATTGCTATACAGACGACAGTATCATCTATGAGTTATATTACAGCAAGCCTTCTCGCGACCGGGGAGAAACAGAAAAGAGACGGCAGGAACTTATCATTGAGCTCGACCGATCTTTGCATCGCATATCAACATGGGGAGCAAGTAATTTGGTCGAGTTTAATGCTAACAAAACACAGGTGTACGCGTTTACATGCAAAACATCTCCATTTACACCCTTCCTACCCTTCAGAACATCTCCCTCCCAATGCGAGACAGTCTCAATATCTTGGGTGTAGATATTCGCAACGACCTTAATCCCAGGGACTACATCGGGAGCGTAATCTCCACTGCATCTTGGAGACTCGGAATTCTGAACAAGGTGCGACGGTTTTTCACGCCTGATCAGCTATATCTTCTTTATAAAGTACAAGTTTGGCCTTGCGTGGAATACTGTTCGCACCTTTGGGACGGTTCCGCCAAGTATCTACTGGATGCCTTGGGCAGATTGCAGAGACGGGCTGTCCGCATTGTTAATGATGCAGACATTACAGAGTTTATAGAGCCGCTTCAACTGCGCAGGGATATTGCCCCACTGAGCGTGTTTTATCGTCTGTATCATGGCGAGTGTTCTGCAGAGTTGTTCAATTTAATCCCTTCCTCTCCTTTTCACAACCGAACCTCACGCGCTGGTCTACGGAGCCACAGTTTTACGGTAAATCCTATTTGGGCACGAACTAAAAAGTTCGCAACATCCTATCTTTGCCGTACCGTGAAGCTGTGGAACAATCTCCCGGCTAGTGTGTTCCCTCCTTCCTATAATATGGGATCCTTCAAGCGTAACTTGAAGAGGCATTTACGCAGGCCGGCATGACAGCGATGACCGACGAAGGATGACGTATCTCTCGGCAGTCACCTTTGTTTTTGGACTGCACTGTGCTTACCATCAGGCACAGTGCAGTCACTTTGTCGTGCTACTATAAAAAAAATATATATCTTTGGGAGAGTGGTACTACGAGCTGACCCATTCGTGCTGAAATCAGTAATAGCATCAGCTTGAGCCTACCACCTACAAAAATTCCATACAGTTCCCTTTAACTTGCATAATAATTAGATATATACCGTCTGATCCCAGAATACTATACGCTTAAATGCTCTATGATGGATGTTAATGGACATAATTTAGTCGGACATTATTGCCATCTGGGCGGTGACCTCATTTATAACTTCTATACACTTCACTATGCTAATGTGTCACCATCGGTCAATATAGTATTCGTAAACTACAATAAAAATAGGTACTCTCCCGCTTTAGTAAGTCAATGAAACGTATCTAATTAAAACACAAGTCGGAGAACAAGCTTCGTTTTTTAATGAAGTGTAATTTGAAAACAAGAGCCGTATATGTTTTGTGTGAACATAAAATACTATTAGACGTATACTTCTATTTTGAATGTGTAATAAAACTCAATGTTGCATAAATGGTAAGATTTATACGTCTTTCATTGAACGGCAGAATATATCCCCACATTAAAACCTAAACAGTTGTAACTAACAATATTTTCAATGCAAAAGTAAGTATATTTGTAACGCTTCCAAGACATAACTGCCCAATTGATCATTATGAGATTTTACATACTCATTAACAAGCGTTCTGAAAAAAACATACTTGAGTCATTAAAAAAAAAATCCCGATGTCGAGGAATGGATCAAGTCTACATTAACGTAAACAAAGCCGCGTGTAAAAGCTAATACATACTTATATTATAAAGAGGTAAAGTTTGTGAGTTTATGACGTTGTAGTGGGTAATCTCAGGAACTACTGGTCCTATTTGAGAAATTCTTTCAATGTTATACAGTTCATTCATCGAGAATGGTTATAGGCTATATATCATCACGCTAAGACCAATATGAGCGGAACAACAATGAAGAAAGATTAAAAATCGGGGTTTAATTTCTTCTTGAGAGCTTCCGCTATGTGTTAACGTTAGCCCCAAGTAACTATTCCACGCGAATGGAGTCGTAGGCAGAGGCTAGTATTATATACAAAAGTAATTTTGTATGTGTGTTACTTTGCTTGACTAAATCTCCTAACCCATCGCAAGAAAATTATGTAATGTAATTAGAGAATGACATAGAGTACTTTTTATTTTAATACAATTAATAAGAAAGCAAAGTCGCGGAAAGCATAATAGGGAATACTCCTTTATTTATATACTTTAACCGTTGAATATCAAATTACATTATCGACGCATCGATTATCAAGAGTAAAGGAGCTGTTATTTATAAAGGATTAAAGGGTGGTAATATGATATGGAGAACATTAGGGTTGAATGATCAAAGAGTGTTTGTGTAACTTTATGGAAGACTACTGTAATGTGTTAATTTTAAAAAAGCCAGATTGTAGCCATTGAACTGAAAACTTTCGGGTATTTTTTCGATTTAGGGCATTGTGACAAAAACCCAAGATATGCTTAACGTCTTTCAACCGGCAGACAAAAAACAGTGCATTATGTAATTATTTCAAATGTTCTCGTGTCATTTGCGTCTTTGTAAAAACAAAAACAAAACAACTTCAAATTCAGGTTGAATTTGCAAAATCATAAGTTTATCGCATCGCATAACTTTAACCACGTACTTTTTTATTAATAAATAAGTGCATTTCTTTAGTATTAGTCTGGAGTTAATTCAATTTACATTTTTTGGTGAAGTCATTTGCACAAACAAATGATAGAATGGATGGGCACGAAAATAAATTCAATCAGGGATCTCATTTTGCAAAATTTCGTTGAAGTTTCTTACCAATAACGTTGCATTAGATCGTTGTGGCAGACAGATGCTGTTTGTTAGATAACTTTACTTTAAGTTTTATATACTTATTTTGCTGATTGAAGAGATTTCTGAACCTCCATTGTTTAAATTAAAATAATAACTTTGTGTTTCTTACTAAGAGTTTCCATTAGTGAAAAGCTGTGATTGTTTTTTAAATCTGTTTCTTCATAATCGTTTTGAAATATGGCTTTTCACATATGAGTCTTATATGTGACTATATTTAACCAAGAAATCTATATAAATAAAAGTTTTATTCTATATATCATTTATTCTAAAATCTCATGGTATCCAGTTAATTATTAAAAACAATCAAGAATGTGAGGTTAAAAATGAATTTAAAAAATATATTTGACCGTTTATGTTTCGTATTTAACTTAGGAACACTTAAGCGATTTCGTGAAATATTACTTTATCATAAAGGTTTTTTTACTGAAAATTTCACGCCCGTCTACAGTATCAGAATTCACAATTCCTTGTCCATTTTAATAATAAATATAATAAATTGTATGAATACTTAAAACTTATTAATGTGAAATGAATCGTATGAGAAAATGGGAACCAACTTTCATTTTTACGACCAGATTTAGTGACCCCATTAGAAAGTTCCGATTCGACATAACTTGTTGCCATAATGTTCCATACGTCCATTAAATCTTGTGTCTGCAAAAGCGAGTTAACTGTCGTCTGGTGTAATAACAGACTTGTGTATTACATAGAGCTTATGGTTTATGCGCGAATTGCTCGTACCACGAGTTTACGGCACATTTGATGATACGTAGGCGTTATTGTTAATTAATTCCAAATTATATTACGTCATGCATATCAAATCATATTATCTGGATAGTTAATAGCAAAAAGGTCACGTCACTCAATCGATCTTAGTACTATTTGATACCTTTAATATTGCTTTTGTAAACATAATACAGACTATTATTTTTAAAACAATGTTTTGATTCAACCGCCTCGCTTTGTCTCTAAGTAAGTAAGTTCAAATCTGAATCGGTGCTTATGGTGAAAAAAAAAAGCATCTTGTTAAAACTATAGCATGATGGTAGAGTTTTTTTCAAGTTCCAATTGGCTAAAAACAATCATCAAGTTAAAAATCTGTCGCCATGCACCTATTGGTGTGCTCGACATCTGTAAATAAAAGCTACGCCCTAAAAAAATGATTAGAATTCATTACCTTAATAAGTAACATTTAGAAATAAAGAAAGAAAAAGTCTTTATTCTTGGAAAAGCAATTACTAACTAAAGTAACTAACTAAAACTGCAAGATAAATAAACGAAATATTATATATATAGTTTATCCAACAATGACACCTCCAATCAGCTACGTAATGCAGGACATCTGGGCCAAAATGTACGGACGTATAGACAGTGTCTTGACAAAAATATTACAGGACTTTCATATAAACAATAAATAATAATAATATTAAAATATAAAAATTAAAAAAAGTTACAAATGTGCCTGTCGAAAAAGCCTTTAATCATCTCAGCTGCACAGTGGGCGCCATAAGCCTGAGAATACACACCGAAGACCGCGCGAAAGCAAGACAAATGCGAACATAGATAGGTAGAGATAATTTTAATTTACGTCTACTAAATTGGAAACAATCATAAAATTAACGCTATTATTATTACTGGTTTTGAACTTGCACCAAGTTTATGTAATTTCGGTCTCCCTCCCTATTTTTTATTATTTGAATCATTTCACCGCAAGCCGTTTCAGTAATTGGCCACATTCTGATACGTAAAAATAAGAGAACGGAACGACCCTTGTATAAATTATATGCATGCCAGCTTCGGCTGTCTTCGCGCGTTACCCAATCTCAGCTCTAGATAAATGGCTGGATTTGTTTCACCAATATGTTGAAAATGGTAATGTACTATTCAGACACTTTATCCGACCTGGTGACAGATAAGCCAAATAAGTGTTACTAAAAGCAGATCGAATTTAGATTTGTAACTGTTACTGATTTTTTTTTACGTAAAAGTTTGAATATACTCAATGGAAATATTTACAATACCCTGTTATACATTTTTGTTTTCTTCGTAAGCCAAAACCTTGATCATCTAATTTGTTTTATCCGCTTAAAAGTTTACAAGTTCAGTTGTAAAGTTGAAATCCAAACTTAGACTAATTGTGCGTCAACCCATACGGGTTAAAGTTCATCCATGCTTAATCGGGGTAATCCATTTGGCAGACAAGTTTTATACGCTGAACGTTTTAACTTGACCTTCCTTGGCCCGCTGGTGCGTATAAAAGGTCTCTACGCAGAGGGAGGCGTCGTTCATCGTAAAAGGTCTAAACTCATTGGTCGTGTTTTATCAGGTCGTAAATTTCTGAGGGTATCTAGCGAGATGTCAACTTCGGACGGTTAGTACAGAAATTTGGTAGAAAAACGAGCGCTGGTGTATTTCAGCCGGCAAATAAATACACCTTAAATCTGTTTATATATGGTAACGTTATTTGTACAGTAATTTGGTACCGAAAGGTTTTAACTTTTAAATTCATTGAAAGTGTTCTGAACGGCATATGTTTGAATACTCAGCATATTTTCTTAATGGGATATAATACGATCTTTATATTGTGTAGGTGAAAGGCCTTTTTGTGCAGTTCTGTCTATCTAGGCAATGTTACTTGTACAGTAATTTAGGTACTGAGTGGTCTTAAATTCATTTAAAGTGTTCTGAACGGCATATGTTTGAACACTCAGTATTTTCGTAATGGGAGATAATACGATCTTTATATTGTGTAAGTGAAAGACTTTTTTTATGCAGTTCTGTTTATCTATGGTAACGTTATTTGTACAGTAATTTAGATACCGAGAGATCTTGAATTCATTTAAACTGTTCTGAACGGCTTATGTTGGAATACTCATTTTTTTTTTTAATGGGAGATAATATGATCTTTATATTGTGTAGATGAAAGCCTTTTTTATGCAGTGCAATTTATTATCGGAAATCAAACTTACTGTCCAAAGTAGTAAAATATTTCTTCCACTTATTGCATTACTAGTTTTTATTCGTTTTTTTTTTCTCGATCTGACTACGCTATTGACCTGGCAAGGTCTTAACAGCTTCACCGGACTACAACGGTGTATCTACCGCTTTATGCAAGATTACATCGAAGTCAGGAAAAAGATACATCTCATAGTATTTTTTTTTAGTTGTATTGTAAGTATTTTTTTATAGTATTTTTATTCGTGGCTTCGATGGCATTAATATAGATTGGTTCTGTGTCGCGGTTAAAGCACTTTTTTCTAGGTAAAAGGTTTTTTTTTTTTTTTTGTTCTCTTCACTACGATTATGCAACATTACACGATGGTCGCTTGAATAATAAGGGTGAACAATCGAAATAAACCAACAGACTTTCTCAAGTGTAATTTTAATTGATTTTAACTGAGTCTTATATATATTCGGAATCAGGAGAATGTGCATTCGATAGCATTTTTTTGGGCACCTATGTGCAATGTTGCAAATAATGCACTAAAAGCATAAGCTACAGTGTGTTCGACTTTTCTGCGATTTGTGTTTTATTAGAAACCCTTTTTTACGATGGCACATAAATATGAAATATATTCAACTTTTAGTAGAATTTTTCAATACTAAGCCACAACGCTCACTTCAACTACTCGTTTAATGTCCACCAAATAAGCTTGATTTGTTGATTTGTATGTTATTTTAGTATGTCTTAAAACACAAAAACTACACTAAAAGTTAGAACTTTGCAATAGCGGCTAAATTTTGTTAATGAATTTATCCTTTTAAAAGGTTATTTGTAATTGAATTAATTGTACTTTTACGTAATGTCCGTGAAACCACAGATGGCGCTCGTGGGCCGTGAATACCTCAAAAGGGCGTGAAACTAGTGCGTTTCCCGCACTAGACAAAGTATCAAGTGGTGCTTATGCTCGTAACCGAGCGAGGGAAATGTGGTAAATACACAAGAGATAACACTACACGTTTCCGCTCTTGAGAATTGAACGATCATCCCAAAAACAGCGAATGATTTAACTTTTTTTATGTCACAGGAGGCAAACGAATAGGTGGGTCGCCTGATGTTAAGTGAGCACCACCGTCTACAGACACTAGCAACACCAGAGGAGTCGCAAGTGCGTTGCCAGCCTGTGTTGGTTGGGAGGGGGCAGGAGGTATGGGAAAGGGGTGAGGTGGGTCTGGCGCTCTCACTGACCGAACAAAACGCAACAATGCAAGCACTGTTACTTCACGCCAGTTTTCTATGATAGGGGAGTATTACTTCGGGCGAGCCGACCCATTCATGGTGAAACCAGTTATAGCTTCAGCGTGGCTCTACCACCTAAGATTTTTCTATAATTTTTTTCACATTCTTACGTATAAGAACGTATATCTAATCTGATGAGTTTTTTTCCAAAGCGGTGATAGTTTTGACGTTCACAGAATGCATTGAAGTTGAATAAAGAATGTTTTATTTTTATTTTGAGTATTCGGTTTTATATTTATTTTTACGCATATACTAAGTTTAAGAAATGTTTTGGAATCACGCACTTTCTCATGCTTTATTAAAAATTTCCTAATCCTTAGAAAGTAGATGAATTCAGTTCGGATAATTATGTATAACTTTGAAATAACTCCCAAATTAACGTACCAACGCCTCTCACGTTATCTCAAACTTGCCTAATTTAAATTTCAAATCAAATCATATTAACAGAACATATTCCATTTCAACATCATGTAAACCTACCGTGTGGTTTATGGCAGAATTTACTTACCCGTAACAAGGCTCGTAATTTTGTGGGAACTTTATGTTCATGCGAGATGCTAGACGAACTATTTTAGGCCTCACAAGCTGGCAAACTTTTCTCCGTAATAAATATAAGGTCGCACCTGGCGTTTCACGAGCGCTCATAAACATAATACTCAACCGTGTGTTTACAAGAGAAGTGTTAAAGTTTGGATACAACAGCGTGTCAGATGCGCAACTGTTTCCCGCCGTATGAGAAACATAGTTCAAGGTTTAGATTTTCCCAAGTAAATATGTTTTATGATATTACAAGCTACACTCGCGACTATGCTTAGGTTAAATGCAAAATTTATTTTTAGATGTGTTTTGTAATAAAACTATTGAAATATGTTTACTATCTAAAGATTTATCGCAGAGCCTCCTTTTGACAAACAATGTGACCAAACTAGATATAGTAAAAATGAATTAGCTAAATCATTAATTTGATTGTAGTTTTTTCTAATAAAAAAATAATGTTTTTAGCTTACTATGATATATAAAAACGGTCACTGTTATTGAAAAAGAGAAGTAAAATTTTTAAGTGAAACGCTATAATAGAGACAAATATATACATTATAGGATCTAGCCTGCGAGAGAATGAGATGGAATACGTTATAGAGTGTTTCTTACATTCATCGTTTTATCCTTGTTCTTTCTAAAACTTGTCCTGGGTCGAGCGTTATAGGTGTATCTGTTAGGATGTATGTGCGTGTTGTGTGTGCACATAACGAAGCCTCAGAAAAAGGCGGCATAACCAGCGATGAGTATTGTTCACGTGTATCGATTATATGAATACTTTATCAGTTTTTTAAGGGTTTCCTTCCATACCATGTAATCTATACATATGTTTTTTTAAAGCAATTTGAATTCAAAATATAAAAGTATTGGATTGTATTAGTTGTTCTTTCTATACATAATTCTTCTGCTAGTTTTTGTAACTAAACTCCTCCTAAACGGCTAGATGATGATTCTTTTATGTGAGTCCGGTGTATTTAAGAATGGTTTATATTCATAATTGTACCTGGTATGTGGCGCTGGTGTTGCCTATTTAGACTTGTTTATTATCAATGCAAGACAACGTCTTCTAGTAGTCTAGTAATAGTAGTTTTATAAATATATACATTAACAAATAAATAGGTATTGAAACCTAATTTATTATGGTCCATTATATCCTAAATCAAGCATAGCTTATTTATGGTAGTTACATAGATGATATATAAATATATATTTCTCATAGACACGTTGATGTAGAACTGGAAATAATGCTTATTACATTTAATTGGACTTACTACTATTGCGTCATGAGACCTGTTCGATATACAATATTTCATACAAAGAAACCTATGTTCATAAATACTGTATATATGCATATTAAGTAGTGTATAAATCGTTATTATAATGAAATAAATAACTGAAAAAGTTAATCTAAATTAAAAGGTCTCGCTGTTTGTAATTAAATTTCGTTAACAAAAACAATTAAGTTTTTGTTTCTCCAACGAAAAAACACGTTATATAATGGCGTCTGTCAACAGATTTACAGTCGCATTTTTAACTTCAAAGTTACAGAACCATTAGACAGAGAGGACTCTACGGCCGGAGGGTCCGACCTTTCTCGGCTAATTAATAAAAGTAACGCAAAAAAGTCGTCTCATAAATTGAAGGCCTGCTACCGTTACGCCTTCGCTAAGCGTTTTTATGTTGTTTTAAATGACACTTAGCTGCGTATTTAATCATTTATAGTGACTTAGCATCTTTTCCTGGATCATAGATAATACGATAAACTTTACTTGAGCTGTGGGTACGCGTATTTTTATTTTTTATTTAGACTAATTTATCGCATGTTAAAGACTCCACTTAAAACAACTAATAGATTTTTAGGTAATAGTGTTAGATTTTACAACAAAGTGCTAAAGCGTATTGCTGATTTGTAAGTTTAATTTCCATATCAAGAAAGCTATGGTATTAAAAGGCTTATGATTAGTTTGATCATGATTTAAGCTTGACCAAAGAGACATGGGCTGGGGGGTCCATCTCTTTATTGTACTGGTTTGGCTATCTGGAAGGAAGTTGGGATGTACCAGGCTATCATTCTTTAGAGAGGCCCAGGTTGAAGTTGGGCCGACTATCGGAGCAAATAGTGCTAGCTGGTTCGAGACCATGTCACCCCATTATGGCGTTAGAGGTACATTGTGGGGATTAGTCCGTCCTAGTCGGATAAACCCACTCTCTTCCCGGAGAGACTGGTGTATTCATAAGAGATTTCCACACGTAAATAAAAAAAGGGTGGATCATTATGTGAACGTTTATGATGTCTGGAATTAAAACCTCTCTTTGTGAATCTACTAAACCGATTGTAACTTTCATGTATTTTGTTTACATATAACTATGTAACCCGATCCAGTATCTTGCCAGTTCTTCTGGGTTATATACCAAATCAGTGCTAGTTTTGATGTTCATAAGCACATTTTTAGGACCTAATTTGAATAAAGCATTTCCGATTGTAGTTTAATTACGTTTTGTGACTTACCAGAAATCATTTGTCAATCAATTGGTCGGCTCCTCCGAGGTAGTACCACCCCTCTCACAGATAACCGTCGAGAAATAACAGTGCTTGCATTGTTGTGTTTCGTTCGGTCAGTGAGAGAGCCGGAGGCCCACGTCCCTTCCTCTTTCCTTTTTTCCCTTCCCTCCCCTTCTCCCATATACAGGCTGGCAACGCACTTGCGACGTCCCTGATGTCGCTAGTGTCTATGGACGGTGGTGATCACTTAATATCACGTGACCCACTAGTTCGTTTGCCTACTTTGATATAAAACATCATCTCCAACTTAGTTCGCGATAAATGCGAACGTTAGTTTGCTTCGCTTACGTATTACTAGTCAATTTATGACAGTAGTAATTTTGGATACACGGTATTAGAATCACCTAAAAGGACATCACACCGTTCAACATAGGTAACATTCAGATATAGATAACATACAAATTCTTTAGTACGCACAATATTACCATTTATCAACACCATTTACTTCCAAATGTTTTTCGCAGGTAATCAATTTACCCATAATAAGGGATGTACGTATATCATGTGACTAGAAAAGTTTTTAGTATGCTGGTGGATGGATATAGGTGTAGAGGAAGACCAAAAAAGGTCTAGATGGACTGTGTGAAAAGATATGTGTGTAACAGGTGTGAATATTGAGATAACATCTGATAGGCGAGAGTGGAAAAGGAAAATATATTAAGTCGAACCTACTTTACTGGGATACGGGTAAGAAGATAATAACGACGAAGGGATATACCTATTATTTCAAATACTTAATCCTGCTTATTTAAAATTACCTGATCTGATAGTAGATCTAACGCAAACTGCACGCAATAAATTACGCTATTCAAATTACCGCAACAAACCATATATATACGTCAATATCTTATTATGTTAAATATATTTTGTAATACAAAAATACACGAAATAACGTTTCAACACAAAGACTACATACCCTATTGACGACTTTTTTGATATGTTACCTCAAAAAGGGCCACGATTTATACTTTACCTGTCTTACACAGCTGAGCGCGCACCCTCATTCAGCAGATCTTTACGGACCCAAACCCGAAATGGTTAGCACCTATATGCACTAGGGCCATATGTCGCTTACTGAGGGTTCTTTGCTCTTCTTATTTACATTTATGTTTATTTTATAGCATTTCCGTATCACAGCATTTTCATATTACGCAAAATATCTTTCTATGTATGAATCTATGTATGAAGTTTGGAGTTTTAAGTAGATTCAGTATTAGGTGGAATTATTCTATCACCTTTGCTAGTATCCATAACAATCATATACAGATATAATTACCGCAAATCTGTCATATTTTACGATCACTTATCACTAGATGAAGTTGCAGTATCTCACTAATTTCCTTTTCAAACTACAATCATAAAAATTTTTATGCGTATATATATTTTAACTCAGACAACTTTGCATGATAATTAATGTGAAAAATCAATATTTTTTATAACAATTAAAAGAATCGCTATAAATATTTGGCTTAGAAGTTGCTTATTATCTAAAGAAAGACAAAGAAATTACGGGAAGTTTCCTATGAAAATTTAACTACTGATCACATCGCGTTAAAGTTTATCATAGTGTTAATTTACGGGCATGGAAAGAACTCTCTCTTTCTCTCTTCCTGACTATTTGTCCCACATGGTGGTGGGGTCAGCCTTCCGTACATTTTTCCTCGACTTCACTCTGTCCATGACATCGTCATCAGAAACTTTGCACTCCTTCATGTCCTTTAAAACTACACCCTTCCAGTTTGTTTTGGGTCTACCTCTGGGTCTTTGACCAGGAAGGGATAGTTGTAGTGTTAAATTCCCTACGTAGTCTGGTGGCTTTCTTTTCACGTGTCCATACCATCGCAACCTACTTTCATGGGCATGGAAAGAACATGGCATAAAAATCACTGAAAAAACTTGCCGACATATTTTCTTATTATTCATCGCAATATAAGATTCTATTCTGTCTCATGTAATAAACAGGAAAACGATGTAATGACTATGCTATTACTCGCAAAATTAACATTACTGATAGAACTCAATTGTACTGAATAAGATAACAGGTTTCTATATTCATTCTATTTAGCGAGATACAATGGTCCGACGTTTGTGATCGAACGGTTCCATTGTGTACATTCTCTAATTGGAATTGTTAGGGTCTAACTCTGTTAGAAAGACTGAGTATTCTACTGACAATCAGAGGGCGACAGCTTCGTGAGTGACTTTCAGAAAGGACGTAGCGTTAACCTTTAAAATTTAAAATTCAGATTATGTTCTGAAGGATTAAAACTATTTCATTCATATAACATGTTTCTATTTCGTGAATTTTTAAATTATATTATCTCAACTTTAGTAAACGTTTAAATACAGTTAGATTTATGTGCTGATATATTGTTATAATCTCTGTTAAATTCATTAGAATGACCGGCCCTCATAATATTGTGGCATCGACTAAAGTCTTATTTATATCTACGAGTACATGTATGTCAATATTTAAGAAACACAATTTAATGACTAAAAAATTGCTTCACAATTAGTAATATTTTATTTTAAATCAGATTTCCATTACCTCATTCTCATATTATTGTATTTTTATAGTGTTTTATAAATACTTGGAACTATAAAACCAGCTTATATTGCTCTCTTTTTAAAAAAAAAAACTGTGTTACAACTAACGTGTGAAGCTCTATTTTTTTAAACCTAAGAAAATAATCTTCAAATTAGAACAAAACCTCTTTGATATTTAAAATGAACAAAACGTTACAATCTCTTATTCATCGAAATCAATTTAGACTCTTTTAAAGATTCGAAACAAAGCAAGCCGTCTCTGTACAAGTGGTATTATGTTTTTTTTCTTACTAAGAATTCTTCTTTGAGTTGCGGACAAAGCGAAATAGATAGCTTTATTTTATTAAAATCATGTGAATAATTAAGTTGTACTTGAGCATTCAATTGTGTGATAGTTTATGGTCATATTCAATATACAAGATAATAATATCAAAACAAATACTAATAAACAACAAAAACAACCTAAACTATAGTTTGTCCTAAGACTCTCGAAAGCATGGGTGCAAATTTAAATAAACCTAGGTTGAATGGTTGGTGACAAAACCTGCGAGCGGCGTCCTGAAGTTCCTTCGATAATAAAACGGACTATGAATACTTTTGTTTGTTCGAACTACGAATCATTATTCTTTGTTAGTTGGTTGGCTTCGCTCTCACTTCACTTTTACTACAACCTGTACTGTGCTTCAATATAGACGGCTAGAGGATTTGCTCTATTTTTGTATTTTCTAGATAATTAGGTCAAATATTAAGCACCTATTCTTTAAACTGATTTAGAACAAGTATCAAGTATTGAGTATCCTATAACAATATTGCTAATGAGTAACCAGTTACCCAGAATGTTAAAATAATTGAAAAAAAAATGATAGATGCATCTTTCTTTTAGATGGAAGTACTTGTGCTTGGCGAAACATTTCCAACCTTAAGGTCGTGTAGTAATTAGATAAATCTTACTCATCATGTCTAGCCCTCGCTTCTCTTATTATATAATTCATTTTTTTTTATAAAAAATACGGATACATGCTTTAAATATCATGGTAGTCAAATGTTTCACGTACATTTACTAATTTAAATTGGTAACACTATCAGTTAACGGTAAAAGAAAACATCGCGAGGAAAACTGAACCTGTGAAATATTCTTATAGTAGCACCATATATGGAATGACATAGAACTGCGTATTTTTCAGAGTTCCAAGCCGCCAATATGTCTTGGGTTGGTATGATGATTATGCCCATACCTTCTGTTAAATAATCACCAGATTGGTGTGGTTCCGTACATTTGGAAGCACCACATGCTCATAGGTTTAAATTTGTATTGGAATTTTCGTTGGTGGCACCAACCGTGTCGGTGCGCGTGCAATAATCGTTATTAAAGTTAATACCAAAGACTTTGAAATTAAAAGGGAATTCAAATGGCCATCATCAGCTTATGCGATTATTCAATTAAATTTGAGTCATATATGTATCGTGTTTCTTTAAATGCATATCTTTCCCTAACAACTTCCTTCGGGAAGAGATTAATTACATAGATCTGAATACATGTATCTAGTATAATATTAATACATTATTAATATTCAATCGTATATATATAATAATACAATCAATTTACTGAACCGTATCAAATTTTAATCGAACCAACGAATATCATAAATCGAAATTGATAATTAGCACAACATTAATGAGGGAATCGCGGGGGAATCCTGTTAATCACTGTTTTCCGGCAATTGTTCTCCCTCCACCCCTTATAATTATCCCCCTTTCATGCCTCGGTAATTTACACCGAACCTTCCTTAACTTTAGCCTTTTTATATCTCTTTTACAACATCGTTCGAGAGTTGGTAGGTGAGGTTATGTTCCTTCGGGAATTCTTTTGCTCTAGTGATTTTATTCGTGTAACATATTTTTCCTTTTTTCATTCCAGACCATTAATTGTTTTTACATTGTACATATGGATATTTTATAGTATACTGAGCGGTTAAAATTAACGATATATGTCTTTGAAGTATGATATATTAGAACAAATATGTATAACACAATTTGTAGACGGAATAATCCAATTTATTTGATAGAATATATTTTTTAACGTGAAACATCTATAGGCGAGGGTAAACCTGATCATTTGCGTGGTGAAACGTGGCGACGCAAAACTCGAATTTTGCGCAATTAACGAAGTATTAAAAACATTTGCAACCCTATCTGTATAATCATAAGATTCAAGTTGCTTTGTGGGCCACTCGTTCTACTAATTTCACGCAACACGCGTCGTCGACCTAGAGTCCTTTGATAAATGCCACCAAACACACCGCGCCTGCGCCTAGTTTAATTTTTGTATTTGATAAAAATGAATATTTATGTAATAAAATAAATAAATAGTCATTCTTTTATAGAACAGATTTGTAATGCTTTATCTTTTCATTCTACCCTAGCTGATTCTGTTCTTTTCTGCATATAACTTAATTTAAGTTTACCGCGAACAGACAGACAGAGAGACAGACGTGGCAGAGAAGTTTATTTTATAATATGTTATCGTACTGTACAGATTATATTAATATTATATAGTCCTAATATTTAATTTTTTGTTCCAGATATTAATTAAGAAAATGCGTTGACTTACGCATCATCATGGCAGTTAGATTACTCGTACTTCTTACCTTCAGTTTGGTGATCGCCGTCACTGCAAAATGCAATACGTAAGTTATTCTTTAAACTAATTTTATTATAACAATATATTTTACATATTATTTAGATAATGTACTCACATTAATCCTGTTAATGATTATTTCCAAACACGATTTTTATATTAATATAAAGCTGAATCAACTTTTAAGGCAGACCTTTGAGCCGAAAATGTCACAAGTAACATGGGAGATATTTCAAATTTATATTAACATTATTTCATTGATATTTCATCTGTAATAACTTCATAGAATCTATGTTAAAAGTAGAATGAGATTACTTGGATTATAAGAGATAACTTTGAATGAGTATATCACAGAAAGTTTGAAAATAGCACCAGTGACAGAGAAGTTGAGAAGTAATAGGTTAGCATGGTATGGGTATGTCATGAGGAGAGATGAAAACCATATATCTAGAAAAGTGTTGAGTACGATGGTGGATGGATATACGAGTAGAGGAAGACCGAAAAAGGTGTGGATGGATTGTGTGAAAAATGATATGTGCATAAAAGGTGTGAATACCGACATGACGTTTGATAGGAGAGAGTGGAAAAAGAAAACATGTTGTGCCGATCCTACTTAGGTGGGATAAGGGTAATGATGATGATGATTAGAGATAACTTTGGATAAATGATAGAAATTACCGAGATTTTGGAGGTAATGCAGTAAAAAAACTCACACACGGCTTTCGACAGCTCATTCAGTCACCGGCGACTAATTGAAGTAATTTTGTTGAAATTAAATGATTTATACAGAATACTAGACATACGAGCTATTAATATTCATTCATATTTACCACTATTCCTTTTCTATGTGAAGTGAATTGTAACGCAGTTAATATATAGATAGTTTTTTAATCAGTATTCAGGCCCATAAATGTTTATTTAAAATTAATCAATTGTGGATACCGGACAGTATCCTTGGCGGCGGCCATGGTGCCCGCCGGCTACCTTCCCTGAGAGCTGAGGCGGAAGTTCTTGCCCCCGTATATAACTATATTGTTATTAACACAATACATTTCGCTCCTGTTGGTCAATAAGTTTGAGATTTAAAGACAAAAAAAAATGTAAGCCATGTACTTACAACACCTACGCTAATTAAGGTTATGACATTTATTTTATGCTCTTAACCGAAATAAAAATTAAAGTGAAATAAAAAACAAATCAATTTAATTAAGAACGCTTTAAAAAGCTTGGTATTTCACATTCAAAGACTTTAATAGAAACAATTGACCTTGTGTAAGTCGAAAACGCGAAACATAAAACTCGTGTAGCACTCGAGCTCAGTCGACGAGGGCAGTAGGCCGCTTGGGGGCGTTGCGGTGTAGCGGGAGGAAGAGGATGAAAAGTAAAAACATGTCAAGCGTCACCGGGAACACTAAATACTACACTGTTTTAACAAGTGTGCTTAGTCGCCGAGACACTCTACCTACATTTTTTGATGAAAATATATTTTTATTTTAATGTTTTATTTTTCGAATTGACCAAACTGTTGGCCAGACAGGCCTTTACAGCTTCACCGGACTACTAAGGCACGCTATTAAGGTACTTAGCTGATTTTATTTATACGAATTGTAGATGGTAAAGCGACGCTGAAGCTATCATTGGTTTTAGCATGAATGGGTCGGCTCGTCCGGGGTAGCACCACCCTCTCACAGAAAACCGACGTGAAGTAACACTGCTTGCATTTTTGCGTTTCATTCGGTCAGTGAGAGCGCCGGAGACCCACCTCCCCTCCCCTTCCCTCTCCTCTCTCTTCCCCTCTCCCTTTCTCTCCATTCCCCCAAACATAGGCTGGCAACGCACTTACGACTCCTCTGAGGTTGCTAGTGTCTATGGATGGCGGTGATTGCTTAACAACAGGTGACCCGCATGTTCGGTTGCCTCATATGTGACATAAATAAAGAATATTTGATAAGTAGCTGAAGGGTGCACGGCACACCATGACTTGGTCTGTTGCCTTGTTACGTAACATCGCGAACCAAACTAACCTAAACTAACTTTTCATACGTAAAGAAATTTGTGATATGTATGTGTGCAACATGCATATATAGTCATGAAGTCTTATATGTATTTCATATCTCATAAGTAAGCTAAATGAAATTAACTCAGTTCGATAAAGAAAAAAAAATAATACTCTTCCACCATATGTTTACCTACATAAATTTTATTGTCATATTTAACTTGTGAAATAAAAGTTATTATATGTGGGCTTGGAAATTTTGACCCACAACCTTTTCGTACGGCGAAAAACAAAATCTAATATATTTTATACATAATATAAAGTATTCTGAAAAATATAATATAATAAAAAATAAAATAAAAAATATAACAAATAAAAATAAAGTATCTTTTTTTTTATCTTTATTTTTGGCAATCAATCTTTCCGATTATTACTGCCATTATCACGTAGTCAATGATATCACAAGCTTCGTGTGATCATTCCAATATTAAGCAACGTGTGAATCCATATTCTAAAAAGATGGTGTATCCCTTGCTAGAACCTACCAGGGAGTTTTTGTGGCATCTCAGAATATCATGCTCCGTGTTATTATTTTCCATTCACTTCACTTATGCATAATAAACTAACTATATTACGTAAAACACCACCAAATTTACACAATATATATTCAAATAACACAAGATTATGAATAAAATATAAAATCCACTACATGACAGACTAAAATCCCGCCAAAAACTCCAATAAAGTATCTAAAAGCTGATTTCATTATTTTTTTCTATTCATTTCATAACCCAGCATCGAGATTAACTTTATCAGATCTCGAAGAATGTATCGTGAATATATGACAATATATTTTTTATATAAACAAACTTTGCCCGTTTGAATTCATACTAGTTTCTCGTAGACTACGACACTTTACGTTCCCATCACAGTTATAACGAGAAATAGGAAGTTTTTAACACAAGCGACACCGTCACACACTATTTTTAATATCACATCTTTTGTCTCGCTCCTTCTCGTAAGGAAAGAAAAGGATGTGAGAGATACTTTAAAATTGTACTACGTGGAACTTTGACTGTTACCATTTTTCACAGAATGTTGACGTAGGAAACGTTATGACGTCATCGGAGGTTTAAAGTTATACGTACCGTGGGTTTATATTTCGGTCGTTTACAGAGATTAAGTGATAGTTACTAAGAAATATGTATTTTTAATATTGAAGAATTACGTTGATCTAAACTATCAAACGTATGAATTTATAATTATCTATTTTAGTAGACGCGTCATTCTGTTATCGAAAATGTGATCACTAAATAATTTCAAATATTCATACCAATATTTTTTTTGTGATAAAATAAATATCTTTATTCTATTATTTTTTAATACTACAATTTATTTAACAATATTTTAAACAATATAACCTTTTTTTTGTACTACTAATTAGCTGTTTTATTTTAAGCTAGCGGGTTTAGCAGACGAAACCCGCTCCGATAATAAGACAAACTATACCTAAACCTTGCCGAAGAATCATTTTATATATTGTTAAAAACGGCATGAAGATGCGTTTTTGATCTTATTGCAAACACATATAGACAGACGTGGAATACAATTATGTTGACACTATGTTGTGATGAACAGCTATCCGTGCATTCGTATGTGTGAAATTGACCAAAAATATGGAACACTGTAAACATGCGCCTGTGACGTAAATTGTATTGGACTCCAAGAATAAATATAATTGAAAGTCATATGTTTGTATGTGGTTTAAATTATAGCAAGGTATATTAATGACTTGATTATATCAACAATATGGACATATATATATATATAATGTATAGCTTAATATTTTCATTACTTTCTTATATAGTGTAAGTGAGCACTGAGGGTGATACATAGATATTAAAGTTCCAGCTATGTGGCTTATGATAAATCCCATCCCACTCGATACACTATTAGTATTCACATTATAATGTACATGTTACCTGTTACTGTAGATGATGTATGTGTCATACTTACAAATATTTTTGAAAGAGTATTTTATTGTTATTTACACATCTAATAACAATTTTAAATTTATTTAATATATTCAAAAAACGCGTGCGAAGCCGCGGGTAACAGCTAGTGCAAATATAAAAATATACAAGAATTGCTCGTTTAAAGGTATTAGATAGATAGATAAAAGCTTAATCAACGTATTTATGTTCATTAAACATTTCAACACTTCTTGATTCGTATAATATTGGATTTCGATTAATTCTCTTCACTAATTTTACATAAATGGGCCGTAATTCGTATTCGGACGTCGACAAAACACAAATTATTCGTAATAATGTCCAACATTAATTAAACAAACGACGGAATTTGGTGAAAACTACATCAATTGGGTATGTACAGTTGAATTATGCGATTTAGAACGTTATAAGCAATAAAATAAATAATGTTTTATGAGTATATAGTGAATAAGTTCATATATATATCTATTGAAAATTAAAGCAGCCCGTATTAAAATAAATCGGAATTTTTAATTTAATATTTTAGGAAAATTATTCTTTTTTTGACGTGACAACGTCTTATAAATTGGTTTGCCGGGTGACACTTCAAGAAACTGCGTTACGCACCGCTCACGTTATGCGCTCACAATGAGAGCGAGTGAGAGGCACGCGTCCCTTCCACTCGGGCATGGTTAGCCCGCCTAAGAGCGAGAGAGACTACTATACGAAAATTATTTTACCACTCAAAGTCGTTGTCACGTAAAACTTTCGCCCGTATACCGACTTTACAGGCAACCAATTTTTTTTTTAATTGATGTGAAATATTGTATTATAAATTACATTTAAAAAGTCGAGGAAGTCAGAACTCACTGCCAACAGAAGAGAAAATACAAAACAGTATAAAACTGTGTACTTCCATGACTTCTTAAGTCAATTATAGGCTGAATTATGTAAGTTTTAAACCACTGAAACATTGGACAAGCCTAATACATAATGTCAACATTACGTGTACACAGACCGGCTACACTATACATCGTAGTCTGGTGCAAATATAATATGTTACGAGCATGTTGAGGTCATCGGTGACACGAACCCACAATATTTCTAAATAAATTTATTTTTTATCACTCCACGTGAATTAAAAAGTTTTTAATTCAAAAGTGTTACATAAAAATAGGTTTTCATTCAATATTCACGCGTTTAGGATTGTGGTTTACAACCGATAAGCGCAAGACAGTCTTTTCCTTGAGTTTCAATATTCTCACACATACACACTCGTACACAACAGAAAGAGATAAAGAAAATCGTATAGAGGAGCAGGAACATCATACCAAAATGTAGGATGACATTTCTGTCAGAAATATTAGAACTGAAGTCAATATACACCTTAACTGTGGAAACGCTAATAAACTAGCGATGTGTTAGGAATTAGTCTATACTTACCACCAACAATATTATAATCTTTAATTGGAATTGAATAAGAAGAACATTTAAAATATTTGATGAAAATTATAAAACGTTAATTAGTCTACTAAAGTAACAGTTTCCATTTTGACTAATATATAATGTATAAAAGAAAAACATTTCCCCAATTACCGCTTCAGAATTCTTTCTTTCCTTCTTTTTCTTATTTATTTATTTTTATATTCAGCATTTCACTATGATTGATGGACATCTCGCTAATGATTTCACTCTGTATCCTTATACAATGAAGGCAACCAGTAGTGTTTAATATGGTTGAAATTTCGTCATAAAAATACGGTGCAATATATATTCTACAAATGTTTATATAGATACTATTACCTGTGTTTTTAAAAATAAATAGTAAGGACTGTATAATGCATTGCACAAATATTGTACATTGTAAACGTAAGAAGCATAAAGTGTGGCGTTTAGTGCTAGGGAAAAACTATTTATTTTTTATCGACAATATTAGTTCTTATCAATAACTTCATAGCAAAAATTAAAATAAAATCAGTTTACCAACAAATATATACATAGACTGTTTACGGTTTTTAAAATATATCACCGTAGTGTCATTCATTTATTTATTTTAGGGTCGTCAACATGACAATACATTAGTAAATATATAAAATTAGGAGTATTGTGATTAGTTTATTATATCATTTGATATTAAATGACGAGCTACACTGAGATGGAAACATAATAAACATAGAGGGGACTGGATATCGAGTGCAGCTGCAATAAAATATATGCTTGACAACTGATTTTCAATTCTAGGTTGATAGCTAAGCCACACAAGCGACACTAAATACGCAGAAACACCAATATAATTAGGATTAAAATATTTGGATACAAGTAATATATTCATTAGCATATTCTATTTAAAAAACAACGTTTGCAATAGTTAAATTATTATTAGTTCTACAGGAAAAGCGACTAATTACGGTACAATTTCTTAGCGTTACTTCTTTCTAGCAAAACAACGTAAATATTTGTAAGAAAAAGAGATTCCATTAGTAATTTGTAGGTGTATTTAAAACGTTTTTTTATATTAACCTTAATAGCGCGAATAAAAGGGTTAATTTTATCCTGTAATCTATTAATCTGTTCATAGAGTGTTGTGAATATTAATATGAAAAATAAATTATAGTATGGTGTTATTACTATTTTTAAATTATATTAAATTATAATTTTATGTATACTTACACATATTTGATTAAATATAAAATTCCGGTCTATATGATTAAGTTCTAAATTGGCGATTTTAAACATTAATTATTTTTCAAGGAATATACAAAATAATATAATTCATTTTTTTTATGTTTAGAACTTATTAGAGCCTATGTCAGAACAAGGTCTACCAGTCAGTCTACTCTTTTTTTTAGTTTGTTCTATTCTGCAGACTCTTGGTCCGCACCTTTTTTTGCTTATATGTAGTATTTTTTTTTATACGTAAAAATCGTATCCGTGAGCATATTTTTTTTTATTATTAGTAATTTATTAAATATTAACTGTTTAATTATTATTAACTATTTTTGGTTTAATGACGATGTTTTTATAGCGCTTGCATTTCCATTTTTATGGCCATTTTTAGGTGTTAGTGTAACTTATACATTTAAATAATTTTCAATAAATGTTGCCCTACTGTTTGCATATATATCGTGTCTCAAGAGATCAAGCCTAAATCTTTTCATCCGTCACCTCGTTATGATACGTCCATTTGAAGCTTACCTTGAGAAGGAATAAATTACATTAGCATCTTGACATCGTTTCAGATTCAGAAAATGTTACTGGAATTTACGTTAATTCATTTAAAGTAGTTGTTGGTTTGTGTTAAAATGGTAAAAACTGGGAGGATTGTCCTACTGATCAGATTTAAGATACATATATAGCTCCATTAATACTGAGACGATAATTGATTAGATTAAAAAAGTATATTTCTGAGACTTGATAGAATATCTAGGATACTAATATTATAAAAAAAAAATTCAAAATCGGGGTATTTTTTCCTCTTGAGGGCTTCTGCTGCGTGTTAGCATTAGCTCCAAAGTAACTATTCCACGAGAACAGAGTCCAGGCAGACGCTAGTAATTAATATAGAAATTACTCCAAAGAAATGATAATTGTATGAAAGCAGACGATGTACGTACGCTAAATAGAGCTCGGTTAACATTATATAAAAAAAAAAACAAAAACATCGATCTATCAGGTACATTTTCTTTGTAGTTTTTGGCGGGATTTTGGAATGTCATATATACAAGTAAGGGGAATAGGAAATAATACCACGGAGCCTGGATTCTAACTATTAACAAAAACTCTCTAAAATGTTCTAAGAAGAGGGCCACCATTTTGTTAGAACATGGAAATGATCGCAAGAAACTTATAATATCATCATTATCTAGTAGAAAATAGCAGTAGTAATATATTACATGGTTGCCAAAAAAAAAAAACTAAAATAAAAAGAAATTTTCTGTAGGAGATGCAAGTGCCCCATTCCTTCATCGTGTATTTTTAATAAGTAGTATCTCGTATAAAGTACTTATCTAGTGAAGAAATTAATGATTGATATTCAAATTTCTATCACTGAATGAAGTCTAGTTAAAATAATAACTCGATTATTTTTTTTTTCGAAATGACTACGCTATTGACCCGGCAAGGTCTTAACAGCTTCACCGGACTACCTATAATAACTCGATAGTTTTACAATTCATTTGATTACGAGTAAAACCCATCGAGTATTAAATTCATAAAAGCCAGCAATAAAACTTTGAACATAGTCACGATATATCCGCACAGATGTTAACATTTCGACGATCAAAGTGACAAATTATACTATACATTCGCCACGAATACAGGCCATTAGTACAAATACTAGGCGATTAGTTCGATCATTCGGTCAATAGAATGATTTCAACAAACACATATATTGTCATTTAAGTTTATCTTCATTGTAGGGTACATTTTAGAAAATTTGATCGTGTTTTCACTACTTCAGATAATAAACAAGAAATATCGATTTTTTTTTATATCATAAGAGGCAAACGAATACGTGGGTCACCTGGTGTTAAGTGATCACAACCAGCAACACCAAAGTCGCAAGTGCGTTACCAGCTTGTATTGGTGGGGAAAGAGAGAGGGGGAAGTGGGAGAGAAGGAAAAGGGATGGAGGAAAGGGAGAAGGGGAAGCTGGGCCTCTGTTACTTCACATCGGTTTTCTGTGGGTAATGTTGTAGTACCCCGGACGAGCCGACCCATTCATGCTGAAACCAGTAATAGCTTTAGCGTGGCTCTACCACCCACAAGAGCAGTTAAATAAATTGTCTGCTTAGCAATATTACGAATTATTAATTTTTGTCTAGTTAAACATAAACCCGCCGAAGTAATTCGAAAATTAAATTAAACGCTTAATTATAGTTTTCCGTCTCACTTATCCGAAAGTTAATTCCATTTTAATCGGAGATTAATCTTATGAGATATCTCAGATCGTTTCGAGCTACTTGACTTTCTATGGAATGATTCAACTTCAGCGATCTGAGTGTGTCATTTTTGAAATAGTCATAAAGACCTCGCTATCTGTTTAAACTGAGTTTATTGCGAACAAGCGTTTTAGTAAATGTTAAAATTCTTTTTTACTCGATTGTACAAAAAAGGACTTACGGTTTTTGTGTGTACGTATGTATATTTGTTAACTAGTGGGTCCGTCAGACGGTGTCCCACCCTTACCAAAAAGAAAGCCATGGACAAATTATATATCTAAACCTACCTCAAAAATCACTTCATCTACCAATGTCAAAACGGCATGAAGATCCGTAATATAGTTTTAAAATTATCACGAACAGACAGTCATACAGACGACAAGCGTGGATTTTGATTTATACTATGTAATGATAAATCGTTTGATAGATTTTAATATATAGTCATTACATAGAATGATGTAGATCATATAATATGGAAGTAAAATATCTGTGGATAAAAAAATGCCCCGTCTCTGTGTCTTTGTATAGTTATGACACGAGGCTAGGTTGTCAAAGCCTTTGGTTAGTGGAATATATATATAATGAACCGAGAAATTTGATACAATTTTGATATCATTACTCATTTATATTTTTAACACTATTGGCTAAGGAAAACGTTGCTAGAAAACCTTTTTTGTTATTTTTTTTATGTCATAACAGGCAAACGAACAGGTGGGTTACCTGATGTTAAGAGATCACTATCGTCCAGTTGCCTGTGTTTGGAGAGAGGGAAAGGCAGGGGGGAGAGGATGCGAGCCTCTGATGCTCTAACTGACTGAAGGAAATGCATCAATGCAAGCACTGTTACTTCACTGTTGTTCGGTTTTCTGTGGGGTGGTATTACCCCGGACGAGCCGACCCATTCAAGTTAAAACCAGCTTAGCTTCAGCGTGGCTCTACCACCTAATAACCTGAACCTGAGTAATATTAATAGTACCACCGTACAAATATAGAACTCTGGATTTCTTAGCGTTTGAAATCGCCAATACATCGTGGTGATACGATACTTTCTTTTGAGACAAAGTCTTTAGCCCAACTTCAGGACTCTTAGAGGTTGGCTTTATGTGTATTATGACCGTGGGATGACTTTAACCAATGTTATTTTAATTAATACTATAATCAGTTTAATTTATGTGATAAATTTGAGAATACTTTCCATAATGCATATTCATAAAAAGAAATCCCGAATCATCCTGTGAAAATTTTATTTGTCATTCGTTACACGTTACGCCCCGACACAGAAAATCAATTAATCATTTTCTCTCCCATCCTAATAAAATTTACTACTCGACGTCACTTCGGCTGATGGCTGAGGCCTCGGAAAACTCGATTTATTTTACAAAGTCATCTATTTAATTGAGGGAACTTTGCTACTTTACGAAAGGGGCCGTGGAACTCCCTAACGCGATTCTAGAAAGCACCCCATAAGTTTTTTCAATGTTCAGGGCAACCCTTTCGGGGTTTACTGAGGTTCGTCGAGACCGTTGAGTGTCGCTTTGATCTCGAAATGCGTTTATAAATGTTTGGTTATTACTAATATTTATTTTAAAAAACCGTGTACTTTTTGCGCGTACATTTATGCAAAAAAAATTACGTGGAAATTGATTAATATGTAGTTATTTCATTACTTATTATTCTGACAATATTTTATTTATTAGCTAGCTTCTGTCCGCGACTTCTTGACTTTCAAATCGGACCATTCGTTTCTGAGATTAGCGCGTTCAACCAAACAAATAAACTCTCCAACTTTATAATATTAGTATAGACTAGTTTCTACCCGCGACTTCGTCCGTGTGGAATAGTTACTTTAGGCTAACATTTAAACGCAACAGAAGCACTCAAAAAGAAAAAATAATCGGATTTTGAAATGATATTTATTGTTCCTCCGCTCCTTTTGGCCTTAGTGTGTTGATATATCCTATAGCCTTCCTCGATAAATGAGTTATTTAACATTAAAAAACTTTTTCAAATCAGATTAGTACAATAGTTTCTGAGATTTACGCGTTCAACAAAACAAACCATCTAGAATTGTATTACTAGTATAGATCAATTATAGAGATTTGGCCGTTATTCTAACAATTCTTTTCTTAATGAATACTTCTACAATCTTTGTTTTTTTTTTAACCTTCTCTTAGATGCAAGCTTATACAAATACGATGGTATACATTATGTTTTGAATAGTGAAATATATAATACTAACTTCAGCTCGCGAACTCTTCGCGTTAATTTGGATTGGATCTAGCATTCTGGAGCTGTACTTTTTATGGATAAAAGGTACCTATTTCAAAGGATATAATATAATAATATATATATTATAATAAAAAATATATAATATAATTTGCGAAAATCATCACTTCATTGAATTATAATTACTGAAATAAATTATTTCGATATACTAGTACACGAAACAATTATATATTAGTCACGTTTACTAATCAAGTATCTAGACGTAATTTCTCTAGATTTGTTGTCTGCAAAATGGGCGAGGTTTAATTAAACATTTACGCAACTTTAGACATACAGCTATCTGACTAAGAGACATGATTTATATCCAAGATATTACACTAATTGTAATAGTATTACGACGAGTTAAGCTTCACTGGATCACAGTATAAATATGAAACCAGTACGGAAACTACGAAGAAACGCTCGAAAACGCACACTCACACAAACACGCGCATCGACGAGAGGTTTTGAAAGGAATTCTATGAACAGCACCGCAAGGTTCGTTTAGGGGTCGTGTCGATGCGCATGTTTGTGTGAGTGTGCCGGTGCGAGCGTTTATAGGGAGTTTCCATACTTGGTGTTATGTGTACTGTGACTGGATAGAGTACTTTGCTCAGTATTGGGAAAATATAGAATTATCAATAAATAAAAACTTAGTTAGTTTACGCGTCTGTTTGTATGCGCGCTTTGATCTTAGAAACTACGTAACGGATTCTAATAAGGTTAGGTTTTCACTGTTGTCTATTTTTTTTTTTTCGAATAGTACATATGTATATAATATATATATATATATATATACTTATATCATAGGAGGCAAACGAACAGGTGGGTCACTTTATGTTAAGGGATCACCACCGTCCATAGGCACTTGCAACAGCAGATGAGTCGCAAGTGCGTTGCCAGTCTGTGTTAAGGTGGAGCGATTAAGTGAAAAGGAGAGGGGGAAAGTGAGGAGAGGTGGGCTATCGGCGCTCTCATTGAGCGAACGAAACGCAACTATGCAAGCACTGTTACTTCACGTCAGTTTTCTTTGAGAGGGTGGTACTACCCCGGGCGAGCCGACCCATTTATGTAGAAACCAGTAATAGTTTCAGCGTGGCTCTACCACCAACATCGAATGAAGTGACATTAAGTTGAGAAAGAATCATATACACTCACAATCTCTCATCAGCTCATATTGTCCATTTAAAAGAATGTTATCACATCATAACGCTAAATTAAAATATCAGAACTAGACATCTTCAGAAATAATCGTAATAAATATAAAGAGATATATATACCTAAGTAAATTGACATTAAAAAAAGAAAATAAGGAAAGTAAGGTATATGTAATAAGTACTAAATACATATATAATATAAAATATTTAATGTACAATTTTTCAGATACTAACATCGATACTTTATTTTAAATACTGGTTTATATAACATTGTTAATTTATATGTACAAACAATTTTACACGAAGAAGGGAACGGTTCGTAATCATAGAATGCCCAAGGGAGTTGATTCAGGGAAGCTTAACCAAGTACCGTGTACCACTCAGTCTCGTGTTTGCTTTTCTAATGCACTCAACGTTTATCGGAACATGAGTGCACGGCGTATATGGTTTCAACGTTTGAACTACCTACCATTTTAGCTTGTTTAGATGCTATTTCTAAAACGGGTTGATTTATACGCGGTTTCTTTATTGAAGCATTAATATATCCTAGAACTCTTATATTTTAAATCATACACTACATAAAGTGAACGAGAAAAATAGACGACAATCGACATTGATTAATAATCTACTTGCATAAATCTGTAATCACAATTTTTAAATAAAGTAATATTATTAATAAATGATTATTTAAAAAACAATTTTAAAACCGATTAAGACGAATTTCACACCTA